>APFE031446362.1:74589-87298 GCA_000404065.3 Pinus taeda | reverse complement strand
TTCTAAGGCACATCATTCTGATCAAAAAGCTTTTCTAAGGGGACAAGGCCTTTAGGTATATGATTGCTAGGTAGCTGGACAATGCCATCTTTGCCAATTTTGTTTCTAAGCTGGGGCTGGGGGTTTTCCTCCAAGGCTTCATTCTCTTGATCAATTTGAATTTCGGAGAATTCATCAATGACTTGTAGAAACCTATTTACCTCATCATCATCCTCAAAAACTTTCCAATGCTGGACATTATCAGGCAAGGATCGTCTATATTTCATCTGCACTTCATAAACCAGCCTGGGAGGCATGGGAGGGATAAACATGCTAGCAGACACAGTAAGGGAATCAGCGAGCTGATTTTGGACTCTAGGGACATATGAGATACAGAAATTATCAAAAGAATCTTTGAGTTTCCATACCTCATCTCTATATTCTTTCAACGTTGGGTTCTTTTCTTGAAACGTTTTGTTCACTTGCTGATGATGAGATCAGCATCTCCAAACACCTTTATGTTCTTGACTCCTTTGCCTTTAGCTGTGTTAAGGCCCAATATTAGAGCCTCATACTCTGCTATATTGTTGGTGACTTGGAAAGACAGTTTAAAAGACAGATGTGTGCTTTCTTGTTTTGGAGATATCAACACCACTCCTGCTCCTGCAATTTCCCTTGAACATGCTCCATCAAAGAACATCTCCCAAACCTGACTTCCTTGCTCTCCCATGATCTAGACTATTGGTTTCTTGAGTTGCAACAAGGCCTTCTGGGATTCTTCAATTTGGATAATGCAGGCCCCAAAGTCAGTATCCACAGCATAGATGGGATGATTAGAAGGATTCTTCTCATCACTGATGATGTAGGCCAGCTGGGCTTCCCTGTACAATCTCCTGCTCTCCCCTCCAAAAAATGGGACAGTGGCATAAGATAAGTCATTTTGTAATGTCCAACCTAGTCACTTAATCCACCCTTTGGACAACAACATGCCAAACTTAGGGGGAATGTCAGCCACCACAATATCCATCATCATGCTCTTCATGGGTAGCTAAGTTAGTGTAATAGCTAAATCTTATACCAATCCCAGATATTTCACCTTTCTTGAATCAAAGGATAATAGATCATGATAAGGTCTATTAATATCAAGGCCTAACTCTTCCATGACAGCTTTGGGCATCAGATTATGGCTGGCCCCTGTGTCCAGCAAGCAGTTATGGAGGATCTTGTCATGAATGGTCAAGGAGACATAAAATGATGGAGAAGTATCATCAACAGGTTTAGCCATTAGGATAATCACAACTGTAGGTTTGTCATCTTGCAAATTGACATAGTCAATGGAGGCTTGTGTGGATTTAAGCTCAAGAGCATAAAGGATAGGCTTTCTAAAACTTCACTCTTTGTAAGCTTTGTTAGAGGCATAGATATTTTTAACTTATGGAATTTTGATTCAAAGCTGAAAGGGGAAGGGGACTTATCAGGACCTCTTACCTCTTGAGCTGGTGCTTTGAGGATGTCTGGGTCAGCTGCTGGCCTTTTCTGTTTGGTGTTCTGATGCTCTGCGGGGACAATAGCTCTTTGGATAGGATTCTCCTTGACATTGCTTGGTCTTGACCTCAGATTATATCTTTGATGTTCATCAGTCTACAAAACAACCTCTCTGTCTCACTCTTGACTGGTTTGGTCCTGGAGTAATGATTCTTCATAGGCAGCCAATTTCAAGAAGGTAGCACTGCCCTTATCTTCCATGCAATGAATTTCATCCTCTTCTTCAAACTGCTCCTCCTCCATGACTACGTTTTGGAAAGGAGCCTTAATCTTTTGTTCTTTCCCAGCTTCTTTACCCCTCTGAATGATCTGCAATTGCTCATTTTCTCTTCTGAATGGATTTGGATTTCTTGGAGCAAATGTGTTTGGAAGCCTTGCCTTCCCATAACTCTACTCAACCTTCAGCTTAGATATTTTAGCAGCCAATGACTCTATCATTTTAGTCATTTTGTCTAACTTAGGTTCTGAAGATGAAGCAGGGGAAGAATAAGCCTCACCTCTCTGCCTCCTTCTATCAGCATGACCTTTGAGCTTTTCTGTAGCCACGATATTAGATTCTACCTCTAGGGCTGCATCCTGCATTTTGGCCAGAGTAACACACCTTCTTTCTCTCAATAGCAGGCAAAAATCAGAGTCAAAAGAATTGGCGTAGGTGAGTTTTGCAGAAGTGGGGGTAGGTTTTACTTCAGCTGGTATCTTACTATACATACGATCGAATCTTTTATTAAAATCAGGCAATGGTTCCCCATTTTCCCTCTTGAGGTTTCCAAACTTAGTATGATAGTATAGCAGGTCTTTTTTATCTCCCCAATGCTTCAAAAACACATCATCTAATGCTTCAATGTCTGCTATAGACCTCGGGGTTAACTCTCTGAACCACTTTCTAGCCTCTCCATCAAGGCTTTGGACAAATGCTCTCATCCACACATCATCCTCACTGATATCTAGGTTATCAGCATAACTATAAAAATACTCAAGGGGTTCTTCAGCTGTTACTCCCTCTGTACCAATGAACTTAGGCATGTATTTCTGATACTCTCCTGCAACCATGGCATTCAAAGGAACAAGCAAGACTAGGGGTCCATACCTAGCAGCTATGATTCTTTCCATCTTTTTGGGTGCTTGTTGGCCTGCCATGACTGGGATAGATGGAAGGATACCAGTAGATTGAATGGTAGGGAGCAGTGAAATAGATGACATGGACAAAGGAATATGATGGATTGAATGGGAGGCTTTCTTTGGACTGAGATCCAAAGGGGAACTTAATGAACAAGGAGCTTTATGAATCTCTGAGGGTATTTCTTCACTAACAATGCTAGGCTCTATATCTTCAAACTGTACATTTTCAACTATAATTTTCTCTTGCAGAGATACATGAGATTGTTTAGGCTTACCTGATCTTGATGCTCCTTTCTGTGATGTTTTTCTTTGCTTAACAATCTTCTCAGGGTTAGGCACTGGGTCAGCTGGTGATTTCTGAGGATTTCCCTGAGTATGCCTCACAAACTGAGCCAGAACTGTAATGTGGAGTCACCAGATAGATGGTTACAACCAGAAATGTGTCCAGACTTTGTCTATCATCAAAGCTGGAACTGTGTCGTTCTCCCAGGGAAGCTAAGCTTCAATCTCCTCTCCCCAGCAACGATGCCAATTATGTTAGGATTCCAAGAAACTCTCCTAGGTTGTAGCTTGGAGATGCCTCGTAACATATAAATTCAACTTATTATTGCACATGGATGAATGGAACGAATGATGCTTGCCCAAGCTAGATAACCACTTCTACTTCGTTTCATTCTAGACATGCGTGAACACCCTCAGAACTACAAGGCTTTAGACCACCAAATACTCACAATTTAAGATTGGGTGAATATGGAGAATACTGACCACACGATTAGATGCACAAGACCATGTGATGGCCGGCTGCAACTAGTAAAGAAGTTTGGAAATCTAATCTACTAGTGCATAAACAGGATGACAGCTCTCTGGCAGCAGATGAAGAGAAACCTGAATAACTCATTCAATGATACATACAAGACTTTAACACAGAGATAGGATGACAGCTACTCTAATGCTAAACATCAAGAATTCAGGAACGCAGAATATCACGCACAAATTGGAAGAGGAGGGAAATGGAAAGTGAGAAATTAACGACAAAAAAACCTTGTATTAGCTGAAAATTAAGACAAGATGTTGCAAGTGTCAAAATAGTTATAGTGTCCAGAATTTGAACCTTACATCAAAACATCAACCATCAACATCTTATTTTCAGGTATATATAGAGTTTCATCACAAAGGAACTTGGCCATTTTAGGTATGGAGGGGTCATGATTGACCACCAACTGCATTTAACTGCCTGATGGAGTCTCTGAGTGCGCTTGCTTGTTTCAGTGGATGAATCTGATATTTTCATGTGCTCTGTTGTCATCTTGGGCAGGTGGAGTGTTCATGTCGGTGAAGCTCCATAACTGTTAAATGTGGTCACCTTCTCATGCTCTGTGCTTTTCCTCCTCGGTCATACTATCTATTAAATGTGGTTGTTGAGGAGCAATTGCGACTGGTACTGGTAGGCTGGTCACCTTTGTCCTTCAGGTACTCGGAACGGTCAAGGGACGTGGACTACATGACGAGTGGATGATTTAGGAGGGGAAGAAATATCGGCCGTCATATGGAAAGAATAGACGAAAGAGATGGCTCGATGGAGGGTATCAGAAGAGGTGGGAGTAGAGCAAACATGGGCCGTTGGATCTCAGGCAGACAGATCCAATGATGATCGGGTGGTGAAAGTGCATGGCGATTATCAGGCGGGGTTGAGAGGTTAAGCAGTAAGCGGTTTTGGTAGCACTGCCTTTGGACGTTGGGTGGTAAAAGGGTGAGGGCACGTGATTCCATTCGGCATGTGACACGTAGCGACGGAGGAGAGAGGAAAACCACTCTCCATCGCACGTTAACATTTCATCACTTTGTGGGCGTGGGGAGAGCGACTACTATTGGATCTTCGGCGGAGATGATCGGGCGGCAAGGAAATGATCGCACAAGTTGCTTTATTGAGTGTGACGGGAGATGTTAGATTGGCGGGCGGAAATCAATGGCTGAGGTTATGACGATGAGTTTGTGAAGATGCAAATTCGTATGAGCGCGGTTTTATGGTGTTTTAGCTTTTGCACTCGGGAATTGTAACAAAAGGGGCTCTGTTGGGTTTTTCAGAAGAAAAACAGAAGAAATGGAGATGAAGGGAGAATGAGTGGGCAAAGGAAACAAGTGAGAGCGACCATTATGAGTTGTCTTCAAGCATGGCTGAGAGGACCGCGCTTGTTTCTAACCTTCAAAAATTAGAGTTATGTAGAAGAGCTAACAAGCACTAGGGGACTTTTTGCAGCTGCTAGGCGAGTATTATCTCCACAAGGAGTGGAAGGGGTCTCGCCTTCATCTACAGACCACATGAAAATGCTATCTCCACAAGGAGTGGAAGGGGCTTTGCCTTCTTCTTCAGCAAAAAAGGTACATGTTGGGTAGCATAGCAAAGACAAAGGTAAATCCAAAGATAAAATGCAAGAGGAGGATCCTAATGATGAGTAAGAGATGGACCTTGACTTAGTTGTTCACGAGGAAGCACAAAGAATTGATGTCATTGATGTTGAGATTCAAAGCACATAGATAACTAAGGACATCATCAAGAAACAAGAGGCTGACATTCAAGCCTTGTCAATCAATTTGGAAAGGGCAAAGTGGATCATTAATTACCTTGAGAAGGAAAACAAGCAACTAACTGATGAGAAAGTTATTATGGAGTTGCAAATGATTAGAGAAGAGAAGGTTAAGAAGGAAAAGGTCAAGATGACCTCCATTGAGCAAAAAATTGAAAATGACTGAGAAACTTGGTTAGAGAGGGTGAACATCCACCTTGAGAAGTTGCTAGAGAAGGCCAATAAAGAGAAGAAAATGCTTCACCACATGGCCTATCACTATATGACCCGGAACAAGATATGCAATATGAGGATAAGGAAGCTTAAGGCAAGACTGAGGAAAGCTTTGAGAAGCAAAAAGGAGCAAAACAAATTAGAATTTCTAGCTGATGCATCATTAGCTCATCAAAGTAGTGCTTGAGGGTGCCTTGTGCCAATTTTGGGACACTTTTGATAAAATTTTGAATTTTGAAACATAGGAAATCCCAATAGGTGGCGCTGCGATTTTGATGGGGGAACTTTTTTGAGAAGTGACTTACATATTCAGATTCAACATGATGAGAAAATAAATCCCTGAAAGTTTCAACAAATTTGGAGAATATCTTGGTCACCTAAAGGTCAAAAAACCATAAAAAATGACCTCTTTTCCAATTTTTTGACACATAAGAAGCAGTCTTGGTAGATTCCATTTTTGAGGGGGCAAATGACCTCAAAATTCAGAAATTAAAGTTGTTACAAAAACTAGATAGGTGGACCTTTCCAACAAGCCATCTTGGGCTCAATTTGGTTAAGGGTAAGGCCCCCAAAACTGGCTTGGGAAAAGTGTTGTTCATAGGATCAGAGGCACTGCACATATGATGGATTTTGCTAGTTTTGCCCAAAAATCAAAATTTCACCTAGTTTTTCTATAATTTGAATTTTTCTGTTCTTTTGGATGACTCTATGAACATGAATGATGCTATGGTGTGTAAATGTAATTGAAAAATGACTCTTGGGGGTAGATTCATCATTTTGAGGTGGTTTGAGGTTGAATGAATCAGTTTCCATGGTTTTAGAGGCAAGTTATTCCACTACCTATATTCTTGTTCTTAGTTTAGATATGGTTGAAACCACCCCTCTTCTCATGGATTCGACCCCTGATGGCTAGAAAAGGTGGTTTGGTGCCTATATTATGTACTTTCTTAGTCATTTGTAAAGGTTGGACTCTTGTGGATGCTTTGAGCTTCATTGTACATCACTTATGTAGTTTGGCAAGGAAATAAACCAGGGTTTGCAGCTATTTTTGTGGGATTGTTGTGGTAATGTGTCTTGGAATTGTTTCTTCCTTTTTTATTTAGTTTCTCTTATGTTTTATATGTACTAGAATCTATTTCTTTCTTCTTAAATAAATGAATCAAGATAGATAGGTGGAATCCATTGATATTAGTGCTCTACCTTGGGAACACATTTATTTTTTAATGTTTTCTGTTGTTTGAAGAGGATTCACAACCTTTGCATGCCCTCCTTAGCCCCTCACCAGTATTAGACTTACCATCACACTCAAATCCAAGTGCCAAAACACCTACCTATCTCACCCCAGAGAACACCCTGCAATTTTGATTTGATTTCTTGGACCCAAGCTGCCTGCTCCATTTGATCCATCAGCCAAACCATCAAAATCAACCCAAAAACCCTAGAGCTACTATACCTAGCCTAAAATCCATATTTAATTCAGTGATCTCAATTGAGATTGACAAGGAGAGAGCCCTCTCCCGACCTAGTAGGGCTAGCTACCAGGTTAAGTGTGTGTTATAGACATTTTTGGGAAATTCAACCCCAATCAAAAATGTCCATAAACTAAGGGCTCTTAAGTCCCAAAAAGTGTTGCTTCACTACCTAAAGGAACAAGGTCAGCTGATTACATCATCTCCCATAAGTTCTCCACTAAAAAATGCTCATAAATGGTCAAAACTGGACCATACTGAAAGCTCAATGCAGAGGGTGTGATGCATATCAACTTCCCAATGTGCAGGGTACGATGCATACTGATTTTCTCCTCTGTAGGGTGCGATGGTCGGGAATGGACAAATGGCAGGGACAAAAATGTGAGGTGGAAGATCATGGAATCTTCCAGAAGCTTCCCCTCTGACACTTGCCGCTCCATTTTCGACCAAGGATGAGTAAGAGATCATCATTCTCCAAGTGGAAGCAGGAACTATCAGAGAGAGGACACTAATCAAGATCCCAAAAGATGACTCACCTCTTTTGTAATCATCTATATATGGATCCCTCATCAAAGAGATCTAGAGGCTGGAATTTTGTATCTTATAGAGAAGTGTTGTTGGTATTCTGGTGTACATTCACAGTGTTGGGTGATTTTGCTTTGCTTGAGGTGAAGAAGGGCTTCTTAGCTAGAGGATGATGCTGGGTCAGAGCACATGGTTGTAATGTTCTTGCTACTTTTCATCTGAATAAAGCTATTCTTGTTTCCTTCCATATTCTTGTGTACTTGTTTATATATGCTTGTATATGGTTAATGCACATCTGATCCTGCATTATTCATGAATTTAGATCCTTGTTTCTTGCATAGTAGTATGTTGTTGTGATTGCACAGGTCCTTTTGAATCTCAGTAGACAAAGAAGAAGTGACAAAAACTCTATCAAGAAGGAGAGGAAATCGAGCACAAGACTCAGGTTGGCCCTCTTGGTTCTCCTCTCATCTATTTTCATAAGATAGCCACCCATCTTAGTGGGAATAACAGCATCCGAGTGGACACTATTCCCGTATAACAAAATGGTGACTCTGCTGGGGAACGACTAGATTACTTGTTAGCCTATTTCTCTTTGTTTCTTTTATAAACATACAAACGGAGCCTGAAGTCAAGCCAGCTAGCCTTCAAATTGCATATGTCCTACAAATGCAAAGTAGATCAATGCTGCTTCAGTCAATCTCCATGTTTTGTTTATGAATTAAACAATAGATCTGCAAGCAATCTAATTGCCCTAAGTGGGGGCTCTTAGTAACCTCTTAGATCACCCTTGTGTTTTACATACATTGATCCTTACTTATTCAGTCTAAACACCTGAACTAGATTGCAAACTGTGAGTGAAATCTCGTTCAAAGTCTCGCACTGTAACCATCGCCCCCTGCCTTCAAGGCAGCCTGTATGCAACACACTTCTCGAATGGAGTAGGTGCGCTGCATACTGAGTTCACTGTGTAAAAGGTGCGATGGTCAGGGAGGATTGACTTTACCCTCCGACTGTGGATTTTTCTCACTGTTTTCAGTCTTATTCAAGAGTTTTGCTGTCTGTAGTCAGTGTGCTTCTGTGAAAAGCCCCTTCTCTTTCATTATTCCGCCTCCTTAGTGCAAATAACTATAAATGTTTTTTTTATGTATTGTGCATCGTTTTAGTTCTCTTTTGCAAAAAGTAGCATAGTTGAACTATCGTCTCTAGATCTGAAAGTGTCATAGCTGTCGTTTTCAGATTTAGAAAGAAATTCCATTGTTTTAGATAGTCGATTATACAGTTACTATTGCATAGGATTTGAATTACTAGTTTTAAAGTGTCGAAAAGCAATTTCCATTTCAAAATCGCAAAGTGTCTCTCTTGTTTTCACTTCATTTTGAAAAATAATTTTGTTGATTACTGTCGCTTTAAAAGTAATTTAGTTTTTCACATAGCTTTCTTAACGTCATTTGCACATTAAGGGAGCTGAAAACAAATACATGCATGTGCATTTGCATTTTGAATGCTTGGCTTGATTTAGGACTGTGCATTTTAACGTGTGCTCTGTGCTCTGTGAAGAAAAAATGTTTGACTTTCTTCCCTTTAGTAGCTAGGATTTTCATTGCTGAAAGAAGATAAAAACGTTTTTTTATCATCTTAGACTACATTTTAGGAATTATACATACATCACGTGGTGAACCTGAAAGGAAAACTGTTAAGCAAGATCAACTTAAAATAAATCTAATTAATCTAACAACTCTTTGGAACTTAATGCAAAACATCTAGAGGTCTAGGCTAGAGACATATTCCGGCCTCGTAAAGCCTGGTAACTGTTGCTTTCAGTGTTGGTTGGGTGATTCCTCCACTCTGAGACGGCAAGTGCCAGTATAGACTTGTGCTCTCACGTACCGTCACGTATATATTGGGATACCACAATAGGCTGCATCCTTTATCCTTAGGAAGCTGTTTCTGCCGCCCTATCGATCGTAATGCACCGAACACATCATTCAGGAAGATTGACTGCCGTACCGTAAAAAGTATTCTGCAGTTTTACGATTGGTTTGGTAATCCGCTCTACCTCGATCTCTAGAGAAGTCCATTTTGCTCCTTTTCAGACTCCTTAAAGGAAAAGGTCCTCTGAGCTCTTGTCACTTCAAGCTCAATAAAAATCGAAGGCAACTAGAGTCATCTTTTGTTTTTTCTCGACTCTTTAAAATTGAAAAAACAAGTTGTGTCCAAGCATCTAAAAATTTATTTTAATCGGGATAACATCACAAATTCCCCCCGTTGATCTTCAGGTTGAGAAAATGGAGTCTACCAACCAAGGATTTCCCCGTGAAGGAAATCCTAGTCCCTTCTCCTATTTGGGAGATGTTGGTCCACCCGATATGGCCACTTTGTCACTTTCAGGATTGACAATTGGTTTGCCGGTCTGGCTCTTCTCTACCTCTGTCGTTCAGAATCCCGTAATTCTTGAATAGTCTAATCAGCAACTAGACGACATTAGAGTTGTCTCCCAACCTTCTACTTCATCTGATTCTCCCTCTCCTCCTTCCACTTCACTTGATAAAGCCGATAAAGCTAAAAGTCAAGTAACTGAGAAGAAGAAGAAGCAGAAAGAGAAAAAGGAAAAGAAAAAAAAGGAACCAAAATCGAAAGGGAGCAACCAAGTATCGTCTAGCAAAAATTCACACACCGCACAGTTAAAACCTAAATCTCCTTGTGTCATTTGTAATGGAGACCACTATCACCGAGATGGTCCCTGCACCCCTCGGATCTTAAGGGACTGGTCTCCTCATTTGCACAATCCGGTAGCATCAACCTCTGGCGATCACGTTGAATGCTCACCATCAACCAGTGAAAGTGAAGCACATGGACAAAGAAGGAATCCTAAACTTCCTTGTAAATTGTGTGAAGGCGATCATGCCATCCACCATTGTCCCTTCCTTGAAGAGGCTAAAAGAGTTTTAGATAATCATCTGGTTTCACCGCTACGACTTCCTCTTGGATATCAAAAGCTCTTGCTGAGCCCTCCACTGGTTGAAAATCTAGTTGGTCTGTCATTGTGGTCAGCTGAAGCACCTATCATTGAAAATGAACCCTCTAAATCCATACCAGACGAAAGTCAAAGGGTCAATATGGCAGTTGACCCGGTATTGCCTTCAGGGTGTTCATCTTAAAATGATACCATCACTGAAGAGAAAGAGAATGACACTGTTCAAATTCTTTTCATCAACACTGACTCCGATGAGCTTGGGGGCAGTCCTCCCGTTCCTTTACCGCAGGAAGGAAGTTTATCAGAGTCATATCCAGCCATCTATTTGGTCCCACCACCAAGCAACCTGGTTGTTTCCTTCGACTGGAATCCACTAGGCAGACCCCGTTTACCAACTAGTGTACCATTCAGAATCATTGTACAAGCTTATAGAATGGTCAGGGTTAGTACCATCATTGATGAAGGGGCTTCTGTGAGTATCCTTTCCTCAGCTGCTTGGAAAGCGCTTGGTTCGCCATCGCTTTTGCCTGAAATGAGAAATCTAACAGGCTTCGACAAGGGAACCAGTCGACCTTTAGGGATCCTTCCAAATGTGCGCATTACTCTGAGAAGGAAAACTGCTCACATGAACGTTATGGTAGTTCAAGGACCTTTAGATTATAATCTACTCCTTGGAAGTGACTATATTTATTGCATGGGAGCCATCGTCTCCTCACTCTTTAGAGTAATGTGTTTTCCACACGAAGGCAGAATGGTCAAGCTCGTGGACCAAATGTCATTCCCTGGATCACACATCGCAAATAGTCAAATGTCGTCCCTAAATGGTATTTTCATGCAAGAAATGTCTCATCGGTCTCCAGTCCATCCACCTAATGAGCGTGAGTGATTCAGGAAGATGTGATTGAAACCTAGGGGGCATGCACCCTGGTCTATTTCGGTAGGAAAACCTTGGGTATATAGTGGATTTCTGCGAGGGATATATGACTAGTCTGACGAACCAATCCTTACAGGAAAATGGGATCAGCCTGGAATAAGATACCTTCGTTAAAGTTATGTGAGTGGAATGCGTCTGCGCCATTCACCTTTGTTTGTTTCGGTAGACATTGCCAAGGGAGCTTTCTGTCTGCTACGCGGATGGAACTTTCATGGTAGCCTGGGGATTTTTCGCTATACCTGGGGGCATGAAAACCTTTTGTAAGAAAGCAAGAAATGACCAGCTAATGTTAGCTCTATGATTCCGTTGACTTCAACCACCTAGGTCGGGTGAGTGGTCGAAACCATTCATCTTTGCAGGGGCCACCTGGGCACCGGCAAAGTAAAGGAAAATTTTCCTACCTAGCTTTGATGGTGGTTTTAGTAGTTAAGTAGAGAGGCGTAGTTGGTCGTTCCTAGCGTGCATGCAAGAGGCTCCGGGGCAAAGCTTCAAAAGGTGCAAGACCCATAAAAAATGGCATCTTGAATGAGACATTTCTTATCATACGACTGGCGAGCAATGTTGTCACAGAGTTCAAGCTCGTTAAAAAATAAACTCTCCACGAGCAGTTTTAGCGCATAGTTCAAGCTCGTTAAAAAAATAAACATAAGTCATGAGCAAGTGTTTCCCTAGCATTTAAGCTCATTAAAAAATGAACCGGTAAATAACCATTGCGAATGCCTTATCGCCAGCTTTTGAGCCTTGGTCGTGTTCTTGCCATCACCTCCACTCTGTTTTTAGCCGATCATTCACCCCCATATGATTGTTTACCCCTTTGAGGAACATCTGGGAAGAGTGATTCTGCTATCCATCCTTGTAACACTGTTGTGATTGGAAAATTCCAAATCCTACTTGGAATTAGCTGCTACCTGAAACCATCACTCGTTCCTCGAAAACGATTCTTCTTTAAGCTCTTTTCACCTGACTCGTAAAATATGAAAAGATTGCTGAGCGATTGGACTCTTCGGCTCGTTAAAAGGCATCGGAAGTGCTATCCCTCCTCTAGATTTTAATATTTTTGGACCTGACGGATTATTACACAAAAAGATCGAGCACTTGTCTTATTTGGCTTGTTAAAACTATTGAAAATTCATCCCTTTTGTATTATTTTACATTTTTTCAGACTTAAGGGATTATGCAATGAAAAAGAATCTTCGGAGTCTTCTTTCCATTTCTTTCAGACTCTCTAAAACTGAAAGAGACTGAGTTATCTTTGTCGTTAAAATCGTTAAAACCGAATAGCGACAAACTCGTCCAAATGGACGAGAACGAGTTTCACTATCGCTAGGCTCGCTAAAATATAGCGACAGGTTCGCCCGAAGGG
>APFE031446362.1:19802-74289 GCA_000404065.3 Pinus taeda | reverse complement strand
TGGTAATCAGGTGATGTCTTTCCATGTTCGACTCCAGAACATTTTTCACATGGATCGACTTGTACTTCGAGTGAAGATTGAACGAGTTTTGAAGACCCTGGATCTAGTTTCATCCATTCGGGTTGCGATATATTCAGTAATATAAAAACATCCAGTGTACATCATTGTCGAATAGATGATCATCCAAATCAAAGGATGATGTGTCCATATCATCAGTCTGTCACACATACGATCGTCTATCCTATGTACATGAAAATGAGTTTATAAAGCTGAGCATGGGAGTGCCCGCCTCAGCTAGATCATGAAAAAATGTTGTCAAAATAATGTATTGTATTATATCTTATTACAGGTCGCCTCCCAGCTCGGAAAAACTTCAGATCCTCATAGTAAAGCATTTCACCTGACATCGAAAAATATTAACGACCTCATGCTTTAGGGGGAAACTATTATAGACATTTTTGGGCACTTCGACCCCAATCACAAATTTCCATAAACTGAGGGTTCTTAAGTCCCTAAAAGTGTTGCTTCACTGCCTAAAGGAACAAGGTCAGCTGATTACATCATCTCCCAGAAGTTCTCCACTGAAAATTGCTCATAAATGGTCAAAACTGGACCATACTGAAAGCTCAATGCAAAGGGTGAGATGCATATCACCTTCCCAATGTGCAGGGTGCGATGCATACTGATTTGCTCCTCTATAGGATGCGATGGTCAGGAATGGAAAAATGGCAGGGACAAAAATGCGAGGTGGAACATCATGGAATCTTCCAGAAGCTTCCCCTATGACACTTGCCACTCCATTTTTAACCAAGGATGAGTAAGAGATCATCATTCTCCAAGTGGAAGAAGGAACTATCAGAGAGAGGACACTAATCAAGATCCCAAAAGATGACTCACCTCTCTGTAATCATCTATATATGGATCCCTCATCACAGTGATCCAAAGGCTGGAATTTTGTAACTTATAGAGAAGTGCTATTGGTATTCTGGTGTACATTCATAGTGTTGGGTGATCTAACTTTGCTTGAGGTGAAGAAGGGCTTCTTAGCTGGAGGATGATGCTTGGTCAGAGCACATGGTTGTAATCTTCTTGCTACTTTTCATCTGAATAAAGCTATTCTTGTTTCCTTCCATATTCTTGTGTACTTGTTTATATATGCTTGTATATGGTTAATGCACATATGATCTTGCATTATTTATGAATTTAGATCCTTGTTTCTTTCATAGTAGTATGTTGCTATGATTCGACAGGTCCTTTTGAAGCTGAGCAGACAAAGAAGAAGCGGTAAAAAATCTATTAAGAAGGAGAGGAAATCGAGTGCAAGACTCAGGTTGGCCCTCTTGGTTCTCCTCTCATCTATTTTCATAAAAGGAATGAATAATAGACTTTGATTGTTTGTTTCTAAGATAGCCACCCATCTTAGTGGGAATAGCAGCATCCGAGTGGACACTATTCCCGTATAACAGTGTGGTTATCCTAGGATTGCCTCCTTTCAGCCTGAGGTTGATCTAGGCCCTAACAGAAGGGATAGACACTCTCAACCCAACTGTAGCCATAGATAGATTACAATTTTCTTGCAGCTAGCCACCCTCAAGCCATATCCGATGTCTAAAGGACACTTTACTTGGGGAATTTCAACAAGGGGGAATTTCAACAAGGGTTAAAACTTAGTGTATAGAGTATGAAGACCATTTCTGATATCCCCTGACTTGGATTTTATGTTGCAAATTTGTATATATGGTTAAGTGTGGTTGTGCTTTAATTTGAAAAACTTATTTGGAAATAATTGATCAATGTGATAAAAATGATAAGGGTTAAATGTAAATTTTTAATTATTATTATGATGTTAATAAAAAATATAGTCTAGAAATTAGTATATAGGCTACACCTGGCTGAAAGAGATAAAGGCTGCAAGTTAATGCTGGTTATTAATTAGTTATTCATTAAGTCCTATGCATATAATCTAAATTATTGGATTAATTGCGATTATGGATATGATTGGTCCATAACTTCCGTAAAAGACAAGATGTTGTTTTTGGAAGTGGGAAGTAGAGCTCATAAATGAGCTAGTAACTACCTGTCACCTGTTGGGTGAGGTGGAGGTAGTTACCAATTACTGAATGATTGGTAAGGGGTAATGAATTTTGTATTCTTTCTAAAAAAGGTATGCAGTTCTGCACTATGGAGGGGAAAGAAAAAGGACATAAAATAAAGAACATACAAACCTGTGCTTGAGGGGATGTCTTGGATGACGAAGTGTCAATGATTGGGTGGAGCTACTGAGCTCGTGTATTAGTTCTAGAATCAAACTTTAAAGTTGATATTCTGAACTATAAATCTGTGAATTTTATGTGATAGAAAGACAAAATTGTATTTAGTATTTTTTTTTTCTTTCTAGATAATGAATAAGTAAAGATTCTGAGATGAATAATATCAGTGAAAAGACAAAGTGTTAATTCTTTCTCAGAGTTATGTAGTAAATTTGTATATGAGAATTTTTATTGTTCAATATAAAAAAATGGCTATGATTCACTGAAATGAAATCTTCTTTTATATATAATTTTGTGATATTATAATCACTAATCTCTGGATATGAAAATGATAAATAGGAATTTATACAATTGTTGGAATTTATTTCCTAATTGGAATGGAAACAAAAGATTGACTTCCATGTATATATACACGATAAGCTAAATTTGGCAAACTAAGAACAAGGTAGAATCTAGGTCATTCTAGGGAATTCTATTCCAAATATGTTGATAATCATTAAAAAAATGAAGATAACCTCCTTGGAAGTAGTTGTGTTTCTAAAAGAATAAATAAGGGTAGGAAGATAGATTGTATGTTTTAAATTTTAAAACTTTAGTGAAAAACGGATGATCATTAGAAGGCTAAGAGACTAGAAAACAAAATGGGAATGCATGAAAATGAAGAGTGATTGAAGTATGACTATTATAACACACTAGTACTAAATGTGGTAATAGTTAACTTTATTAAAGAATTAACCTAGTTATAGTTATAAAAAAATGGAACTATAGTTCGTCACATACAAATTGTAAGTTTATATTGTAGAACAATTAAGTATATATATATATATATATATATATATATATAATATATATATATATATATATATATATATATATATATAATGATTAATTACTAAGGCAAAATATTTACACTATGGAAAAGGTCAGGAAGACCTATTTAACTAAAAATAAACAAAGAGAACATAATAATAGATATCGATGTGTATGAAACAAAAGAATAACCATACATGATGAAATTGATACATTTATACATCTGAAGCATATCATTAACACCATTTTATTAATAAAAATATAAATTTTCTTATTAAACAATGTAGGTCGATATAGACCTTAATACATTACAATTTAAAATAGTGTTGGGTTGAAAGAACCCATAAATAAGTACAATGTCAGGCATGGAATCCTGTAGTCTAAAAATATTCCAAGAAGAAAGTGAGAAATTAACAACTTCAATACATAAATTAAAAGATAAATAACAGAAAGCCTCTGTGAAATTCCTTGAACACAGAATCAAGAACATGTAGTGAAAGCAATATAGGGGTTTCAGGGTGAGCTGACTTGGAATGAGGAATTTGAAATATTCATGAGAAAAAAGGAAAGCTCTAGAACATTACTACAAAGGAAAAAGTTTCAAAATTCCACCTTGAGAATGTTATTACCTATGAAGAATAGTAAAAGACAAATTCGTAATTATACCTCAATATGTAAGTGAGTTAAAATAGTTCATGTAATGTGAACGAGTACTCAAAAGATGGTTATTACTTGGAATATTTCCGTAATGACGTTGTCAAGAACTCTATAAATTACAAATAAACTATACTAGGTTTTGAAAGAAATTACTTAGTTTGGGTTAAACCAAGAACATAAAAGTAGAAAAGAAATTTAGATAAAAGTACTATAACACATAGAGGGTTTAAGACCTTGTATATATATACGAGATTAAAAATCTTAAATTGTGATTCTAAAAAAACCCATAGGATCCTACAGTTTACTAAGATATTATAACTATACGCACACGAACATTCAAATAACTGAGAACCTAGATTTGGAATTGAATTAATTAAAGTAAAAATAAATAGACACAGATATACTTAGAGGGTTAGTGTTTTATCTTAAAAACCTTTGCCATAATAATGACACGGAAAGGAATAAGGATGAAATAAAAAGATATCCTAAGAAAGGAGCAATATTAATGCCCAATAAATTACCTGAAAAAAAAAGACTCCAACTATCTTTTCAAAAAATCCAAGACAACTAGGAATTAACTTTTTGCAAGCAACTTATAAACCAAGTTCAACTAGGAAAGCAGATACAAATAATTACTTAAATAAATACCCACAATAGAAAAACTGAGGAGTTAAACCCTTGAAAGGAAATATATAAAAACAATCTTAAGAAATGTTGGACAAAAGCAAACTGTAAAGTCACCGACGACTTGCAATTTGTGACGAGAATATTTAAATACTCTCATAGAGTAATCATGGTCAACGGTCTTGTTGGATAAGAAAACCCTAACTGAAAACTAGAAATCCCAAATATACTTGTAAGAAAAAGAATAGAAAACATGAGTAGCTTTTGAAAAACAAAATTGTAAAACACATAAACACAAATACGTAACTCTTTGCTAAAATGGAGATTAGTTACCTCAAATGAAAACTCCTTAAGTGAAAAATATTTACAATTCTATTCTTGATGGTTGAAGAAAGAAAGATTGTTGAGCTAACACTCTCATTTTATCTACAGTCACAGAGACAATAAGGAGTTGAACTAGGATAATTGTAGAGCTTCGGAGCTCTGCTTGAAAACTATTGAATGCATAAAGGAATGAGTTGGTGGTTGGAAGGGTCATTTAAATGATAAAGAGAAACCCTAACTCATCACCATTGTTGATATTTTAAGGTTTAGTTTACATCATCAATGTGATCGAAGAGTTGAATTGACATGCCAACACCATATTATAACACACATTCATAAGAAATATACAACATAGTTATCAAAGACTCCAGAATCACAACATTGATATTATACCACATAAGGAATGAGAACCATGGTCGAATGTTTTATATTTAGAATTCTTGAATATGATTTATATATAAGAAATCCTAAGTATCAAGTTAATACGTAATTCAATTATGATGGTATAAGTTATAAACATATGGTATAGTGTGTATATGTATGCCAAGCGTAAAACAAACCTTTGTAGAAAATCTGATGGTAGGTTAACTTGATAATGCAATATAAATCAAAGTGGAATACTATAACCTACTTCTACTATCAATTTGCGGAAGCTTAAAGATCAAGCTGAACAATATAGCCAGAAGAAGAAGAATCAATGGCACAATACACATGAAAATACTTTTTGGAAAGCCTCAACTAAAAACTCCACACTATTGTATTATCATACATGGTGGAAATACATAGGAATTATACAAATCCTTAGCTCTCACAGCTAACCATCTCTCAGTACAATCCTCACAGATGCTCATAGGGAATCTTGGCTTCTCTCCAGCCTTCCTCTCTACCCTCCAAGCTCCTATTTCCATTTGTTGTTCCTTGTGAATGATTCTCCTTTACCAAGTGGAAAAATCTCTTTACCAAGTGGATGATCTTTCTCCAAAACTGCGGAATCATAAAGGATAAATCCTTGACTACATGCATGAGTTTTCTCTATGAGAAAACACATGCAACTGATAGTACACTGTCCTTGACTTTAATCTCAACTAGGTATTTCTCAGAATAGACATGCATGAGTTTCTGATGAGGGAATATTCAGTTAACTAGATTAACACTAGTTGAGTGCATGCATGCATCAACTGACTGTTAACTCAATATTAGTTCCTCAAACAGTTTGGAACTAGTTTAACTGGACTTAACTTAGTAAAATGAGTTAACTAATTACAACTCAAATATAACTCAATCTTATCTCCTTAATTTAAGGGATAAATCTTGCATGACTTCAAAAAGACTTCTAACTTGAATTTTTCCAACTAATTAGTTTAAAATAAATAAATTAATTATCTCCAAGTAGCGGTTAAGACTAAATTCGATTTTAATTCACAATTTAATTCAAGGACAAATTAAATTGGAATATTCTTGTTGCCATATTTCAACACTCCCTCTCAATAAGAAAGGGATTATCTACCACCCCGATCCTATCTCTATGGAACTTGAATTTACACTTTGACAATGCCTTTGTTAAAATGTCAGCATCTTTCTTCTCTGTCGAAATATACTGCAGCAACATGATCCTCCTCACTACACGGTCTTTGAGATGATGATATCAGATGTCGATGTGCTTGGACCTATCATGAAATATTGGATTCTCAGAGAGTTTGATACAACTATGATTATCATAATAGATCACAGTTGGATCCATCCTTTGATCAAAGAAAACAACTAGGAATTTCTACATTTAGATGGCCTCACATGTTGCCTGACTTGCAGCCGTGTATTTTGCCTATGCCGAGCTGAGTGCAATTGACCTTTGTTTCCTGCTATACCAAGAAATTGCCACTGACCTAAGGTTGAAAATCCCTTCTGATGTGCTCTTCCGATCTGATGGACTCTCTGCCCAATCTACATCAGTGAAGCCCTGTAGCTTCACTCCCTCTATTCATCTGTACCATAATCCATACTGATATGTGCCTCTGAGATATCTCAATACATGATTTTCTGCCTTCCAAAACATCTTGGTAGGCTAAACCATCGCTTGACTCAGTTGGTTCACCGCATAGCACAAATCTGGTCATGTGTTCACTAAGTACATCTGTGAACCCACAAGTTGCCTGTACACAGTAGCCTCTACCACTTCTCTTGAAGTATCATTCTCCTTCCTCTAGTTACCTGTTAGAGGAGTTTGCATGGGCTTGCACTTCTCCATGTGGAATCTCCTGAGTATCTCGTTGGCATACTTGCCCTGAGACACAAAAAACTCCCCATCCTTCTGCCACACTTCCATGCCAAGGAAGTAATGCATGAGACCCATGTCTTTCATCTTGAATTATATTGCAAGGTCCTCCTTGCAAGACACGATCAATTGATCATCACCAGTGAATATGAGATCATCAACATAAAGTACGATGATCGACAACTTACCTTTCACCACGATGTGGTACAGGTTCAAACCCGCTTCACTCTTTGTGAAGCCCAGCCTGGTGAAGTAGTTGTCTATCCTGGTGTACCAAGCACGAGGTGCTTGCTTTAGCCCGTACAACTCTCTTGAGTTGGCACACATGCGACTCACGATCGAAGGTCTCAAAACCTTCCTGCTACTCTATGTACACCTCTTCCTCAATCTGGCCATTGAGGACTATAGTCTTCACATCCATGTAATGTCCCTTAATAATAAATATAAATAATAATAAAAATAATAAATAAGGAATAATATATATATAATATTAAAATAAAAGAAATAAATAATAAACAATGAATAAAAAATAGAATAGTAAATAAAAATAAAATAATAAATAAACAATACTAAAGCTTTAAATAAATATAAATAAAAATAAATAGAAAAATAGTAAAAATCGGTAAAGCTATCAAAAAGTAAAAACAAAAGAAATAAAACAAGAAAGCAGTAAAAATCAGTAAAGCTTACAAAAAGTAAAAACAAAAGAAATAAAACAAGAAATCAGTAAAGTTGTATGTTGACGCATGGAGTGTGTGCATGTGATTTCCCTTCCAATGTTTGCTCTATTTAATAGTTGGTGAGGAAGATGAGAGGCATTCCATGATTCCATCATCCATTCTCTTGGGAGAATAGTGTTGTGAGACAAAGGATTCCCTGGTAGTAGTACGTTGATTGAGGGCTCGGGGGTGGCCAGTTGTAGCAAGATTTTGTGCAATTGAGCCTACAGTTGGATGGAGAGTCGTCCCTAAGACTTTGTTGCAGTTAGAAAAATTCAACTAGCATTCAACCCTGAAATCACAAGTGATAAACACCATCGCCACAGGTAAGTTGTCTCTACTCATATTTTTGAAATTTGATGTTAATTAGTTGATAAATTGTGTGTTTATTATAAATTGCACGATTAATCTAATTAATTACATGTTTTTATTTCGGGGCTGTTAAATATGGTATCAGAGCCTAAGTTCAACTCTTAGGGCCTATAGACATTTTAATGTAGAAAATTTTGATCTAAATGATTTAATGAAAAAAAAATTACAGTCACATCCTAATGGTTCTATCCACTTAAAAGAGAATATTATAGTCACATCCTACATGTAGCAGCGACATGTAGCCTTGAGCTTCAAAGCTTCCAAGTGCATTTTGGACATGGGTTTATTTTATTCATTACAAGAGATTTAAATGTATGTTGTTTCATGTGGTGGCATAAACCTTGGTTTTATACTTTGACCTTTGTGGTTGTATTTCAATTTCTTGGGCATCTTCTTTGATACATAGATCTCTTTGGTTTTTCGGTTCTCTGGTGTTTTGTTTTTTCAGTTGTTTAACACTATTTTTTGTCAGATACTGGAGATGGGTTTTGAATTGAGTTTTTATTTAATTGAAAGGTTTGATTCTATGGGGTTCTTTTGGAATAATCACATTAAAAAGTGGATGCAAACTCTCATACAATAATATTAATCATAGAAAAATCCCTAGACTCTACAAGTATTGATATCTGCTTAATCGTCGAAAGTCCTATACTTGACCAGTATTGATATCTGCCCCTTTTGGTGTTGATTTTGGCATATTTGTGTATATTGGGTCATGTTATTTTTCAAATAAATGATTATTTTCTTGTCATCTGGGGCTAGATTGAGAATGAGTGGAGTGTTCCAGTCCCCGAATCCAGAAGGCCTATATCTTGGGCCAATTCCTATATTAACACTACATTAGAGCACCTCTAATCAATTTTATCTTAATAATATTCGATGGACAAGGGGAGTAGGATGTTCATGTTCCATATTTCCTGAAACCCTATACCCATATATTGTTCCATTTTGCTTTAGTTTCTGTTAACACAGTCCCAAAGGCACTATTGTGTTTGATTTAGTTTTATGTATTAAATTTCAAGGGTGCCTTAATGTTTAGAATTCTCTAATGGATTAGCCAATTCTTTTTTGGTAGAACTTATCATATTGTTTTTAGTCATGGTGTAGTTCCTTCGACTTCGTTTAGTCATTATTTGAATTAACAAGTGGTAGGCATGTATTATAACAACTGTCATAATGAAATTGAAAGCCCATAATGCGCACTATAGCTTATCTATTACAGAAAACACTGAACATTGAACTGATGCATCTCGACAGACATTGTTGGTATTAGTTGGTAAAATTCTTGTCTTGATATTCTCTTGTGCTAACAAAGATAAAATGTTTCGAGAGTCTTGTATTAGTGTTTTCCTGGTGTGCATTGAAGCCATTCAATGTTGCTGTTTTTCGGGGAATGAATTCATTTTATTGTTTGGCTTAAGATTTGAAAGAGTTTTGTTTGATTAAATCTCTGATTTGCATTAGAATCAATTTATTGTTGTTATTTCATTCTCTGGTTGCATGCATTTTATTCAACTGAAATCGGTTCTTTAAATAGAGTTTCATGGTGTCTATGTAACTGATCTCTCATTACTGATGTAGAAACCCAAACATAGTTTCATAATTAACTGAGTTAAATAGTTCACCCTTATGACCATTTGAGACTTGGCGCCATTTAACTTTGCAAACAATTTATAGAATAATGAATAGTTTTATGTAGATGCTAAATAAATGAGCATGAATTTTCTTGAGTTCTCTTTCAGCTGTTAACGTCCATGATGAATGGATAATTTACATTTAATGGTATTGGATTGTTAGCATTGTTCTAATTTGGTAATCCCACTTGCTGATATGATTTATTGGCCCGTTGCTGGTATCTAAATACACAACATCGTAGCCTATGTAGCTAGGCACTAGAAACTATTCAATACACTTTAATTTACATGAGCTCTACGGTTTACATTGTAGGGTAGTTTGTGATAAGTTTATTTATGGAAATATGGCTTAAATCTGATGCATTTCACGGTAATGTCTCAGAATCGTTTTAATATATTAGCATCAATAAATTTGTTGATTTACGTAAATACTAAACATAGTTGTTACAACAGTGCTAAGAGCCATCGACCTCTAAGTTGTTTATTTGAGGGCACATAATAACTAGATACTCAAAATATTTCACTCTACAACACAAAATTTCAATCTATCCTAGCACATATGGGCCATGAATCTGTAGACTTAATATTGTGATGGTCCATCAAATTTATATGTGAATGGTGTGACATATAATTTCAAAAATCAGTTGGTGAATAAATTTACTTTTCAGGATTCAAGTACCCTAAAGCTTTATTTTCACAATCATTTGAATTTTGATTTTATGTTGAGACAACTTTCTAAGTTTTATTTGGACATCATTATTACCTTCCAACTCATGTTTTCCATGGTATAAATAAATATAATATAATACTATAAAATTAGTGGTTGTAGATAATTTATGGTTTAAGTATTGTAATAAATAAATTTGGATGAATGGAAAATAAATTGTGTGTTGAATAGGTTGATGTAACTAATTGCATATTCTAAAATCAGGGTATATTCTAGAATTATTTTAGCTTTTGGCACATGAGTAAGTATAACATTGGAAGTGATATAAAATTCAACTTGATTAAAATGTGTGGTGAACTAATTAGGAGTGCTTACTTAGATAAGGCAGATACTTTTATGGAGCATCTAAATCATGTTTTAATGTTTAAACTTTATGATACATCTAAATTGTACACTATGATTTCAGTTTAGTTTAATTAATTGTTATGATGTTGAGTATAATGTTATATGAGGTTTCGTGATATATTGGTAGGAGGATAATGATGCACATATGGTTCTTATAGTGATGATGTATCCTTATGATGATGATGATATGCATAGGCATTATGATGTTATGTCGAGGTATATTGACATATTCATTTACTACATGATGATAGGTATTTAATGTTGAATACTCATGATGGATATGATTTGCATAACGTGGCATAGGAATTATGATGCTATAATATGAGGTTTATTGACATGTGGTTCATTTATTATGTGAAGTCATGATACGTCTTTGATGCAAATATGTTGATGATGGTATTTCATGAGGTGAATCATGTGATAGTTGCATACACATTTATGACATGCATGAGCATGAAATTTGTTATTATTCATAATGTTGCGATTAAAAATTATGAATGTTCTCATGATGACATACAAGAATTGGAATGTGGATTATTTTCTATGATACTATGATGGTATAGCTAATGCATTGGTTGCATATTGAGATGTGGTGATTGACATGAAATCACAAATGGGCCGAGAGGGCTAGTTTATTTGATGATCTTGTAGGAGCCCATACCTGCGAGGGAGAATATGTAACACCATATGGGCTGGGGAAAAATTCAATCAACACTACATATGCCAATGGTTCCTTTGTCTTATGTAGCTCTTGATGGATAGCTGTTGAAGGGCTATGGGACCATCTTGAGGAAGCCAAGTGCCTGATGTTCTAGGTTAGGTGCCTGTTATTGGATTGGGATGCCGAAGTTTGGTGGGGGTGTAAGGAATTTGATGCCTAGGGTTGTGTGCTTTAGTAGTTGTGGAGAGAGTGGGCTAGCCTTGCGAGATGCTCTAAGTCATTGAGTACCATACCAGATGCCTGCCTTGGGGCAGATGAGGTTTGAGTGAGGCACGAGCCTTGGGGCCAGCCTTGGACTAGGATACAGACTGAGGAGGCTTATGCCTGGTTCCGAAAGTGGGAAATATGACAGAGATCCCTTGGGATTTCCCGGGTGTTGTGAAAATTTCGATGCCTGCTGGTTATACTAGTTCAGCAGAGGGCATTGACGAACATGAAGTAATAAGTAAATAAAATTTTCAACTTAACTTTGGGATGAAGTTCCTTAACGTGGGGGAGTATGTAATTTCCCTTAATAATAAATAATAAATAATAATATAATAATAAAATATATAATGTAATACAGGAAAATAATAATAAACAATAAATAAAAAATAGTAATAGTAAATAAATAATAAATAATAATAAAATAATAAATAACAATAAGCTCTAAATAAATATAAATAAAAAATAAGCAGAAAAATAGTAAAAATCAGTAAAGCTATCAAAAAGTAAAAACAAAATAAATAAAACAAGAAAGCAGTAAAGTTGCATGTTGACACATGGAGTGTGTGCATGTGGTTTCCCTTCCAATGTTTGCTCTATTTAATAGATGGTGAGGAAGATGAGAGGCATTCCATCATTCCATGATTCCATCATTCATTCTCTTGAGAGAATAGTGTTGTGAGACAAAGGATTCCCTGGCAGTAGTACGTTGATTGAGGGCTCGAGGGTGGCCAGTAGTAGCAAGATTTTGTGAAATTGAGCCTATGGTTGGGTGGAGAGTCATCCCCAAGACTTTGTTGTAGTTAGAAGAATTCAACTAGCGGTCAACCCTGAAATCAGAAGTGAGAAACATCCTTGCCACAGGTAAGTTGTCTCTACTCATATTTTTGAAATTTGATGTTAATTAGTTGATAAATTGCATGTTGATTATAAATTGCACGACTAATCTAATTAATTACATGTTTTTATTTTGGGGTTGTTACAATCCATCTGATGGATCTTCCAACCCATCTGTGTTGATAGTGCCAACATATATCTAATAGATGAGTACTTTGTGACAGGAGCAAAAGTCTCATCATAGTCAATCCCCTCAACTTGTGAAAAGCCACAGGCAACAAATCTTGCCTTACGCTTCTCCACACTACCATCAACAACTTGTTTTACCTTGTAAAGCCAATGGGAACTCATAACTGACTTGTTCTTCGGTCTCGGAACCACGTCCCAAACATTGTTACGAACTATGGAGTCATACTTCTCCACCATAACATCAACCCAAATCGGCTGCTGCGCTGCTTCCTCAAAGGAAGATGGCTCAGCCTCAACACATTCCCCAACAAGGGCCATGTATCCATTGTACCTCTTAGGTGACCTCCTCTGTCTATGTTGAGAAGATGGTGCTCTCACATTATCTCTCGCATCCTCCAACAATCTGTTAGCTTCTCTTGTGCACTTTCGTCCATCTTTGGAAGACTCTGCTTGAGTGGATGTCTCCATTCCTGGAACCTCTGCATGTGGCTGATCCACATTAGTCTGAGGCTCCTCCTCCTTAGGAACCAATAGTTCCTCCACAACCTATAGTTGGAGCTCCCTCTTAAGGGAGACTTGCATGGCCTTCTGCTCATCAAACTTGTCCAACTGGTAGGCAAGTACACCCAATAGTTGTGGGGTGTATCAGTGTACCCCAAAAGTATCCCCAACTCTGTTGTCAGATCAAGCTTCTTCCGTGCATCTTTTGTCACATGGAAAAATACCGATGAGCTAAAGATCCTAAAGTGACCCACATCTGGTCTCGTACTGAAGAAATATTCCTCTGGTGTCTTCATCCCAAGTATGCGATGCGAGCTTCTATTCTGCAAATAGACCTCTGTGTTGCATGCCTCAGCCCACAAGTGAAGTGGTAGGCCTTGGTCATGCAACATTACACATGTTGCCCCTACAATAGTTCTGTTATTCCTTTCGGCCACCCCATTCTCTTGTGGGTTATGAGGTTCCATCAAATCTCGTTTAATTTCTTCTGCTACATAGAAGTCGTTAAACTCTTGAGAGACATATTCTCCATCATTGTCGCTTCTCAAGGCTTTGATCTTCTTCCATGACTCTTTTTCGACCAAAGTTTTGAACTCACAAAACTTTGTGAAAGCTTGGTCCTTGTTCTGCATGAAATAAATCTAGCATTTACGAGAATAGTCATCAATGAAAATCACATAATACCTTTGCTTTGTTGTGGATTCCATCGAGAATGGTCCACACAAATTAGTATGAACTCGCTCTAAGATAGCCTCTGCTCGACTGTCTTGACCATGAAATGAATACTTGGTGTACTTTACCAAGGTACAACCTTTGCATGTGTCAACTTGCTCAAGTTTGCCTTTGGGAAGTCCTGTAGATATCTGTTGCATTATATTCAAAGCCCCATGATGCAAATGGCCCAACTGCCTGTGCCAAAACTCACTAATGTCTTGGATTTGCACCAATTCTACTTTCATACTCAATGTTACATAATCATCTACCTCTAGTTTATAGAGATTCTTCACCCAAATCCCTATCCTCTTGGTTTGAACCGTGGCTATGTGTGTTAGGGACGCCTTTCCTTTACTGAAGAAAACATCGTAGCCTTTTTCCTCCAACATCGCGACTGGTACCAAGTTCTTCTTCAGTCCAGGCACATACATCACATATGGCAAGGTGAGAGGAGCTCCATGATCCCTCTGAAAATAAATCATGCCCACTCCTGAAACACTATACCTTTTGTCGTCACCCATCTCTATGCGCATCTTGAGGTCTTTCTCCTCCAAGGCACTGAATAATTTTTTATCACCAGTCATGTGGAATGAGGCTCCGTTGTCAAGATACCAGACACAACCCATCATTGATGAAACCATGCATGCGATGAGGGTAAAGTCCATTTCAAACTAAGAGGCTAATACCTCACCTTCCGATCCTTCCAAGGATCCCTCCTTGGACTTCTTCGATGTGAAATTAGTCGCATAATGTCCCATCTTGTGACAATTAAAGCATCTTACTTTAGATATGTCACCCTTCTTCCCTCCATGAGAATAATTCGATTTGAAATGGGAAGCTTTCCCCTTCCCTTTCCTTGCCTTACATGCTAAGGAAAGTTTTTCTTCATCATCATTATTGGATGAATAACCATCTCATGTGCTCCTCTTGATCTCCTCCTACATAAGATCTAACCACAGTCATTCCCAATCTAGCAGTTTCTCCCTTCCATTCATAGAGTCCTGGTAGCTATTCCAACTCTTTGGAAGGCCAAGGAGAGTGAGGCTCACCATATCATCATTGGCAATAGTTATTCCCACACTACCAAGCTCATCTCTATAGGTGGTGAGCTTGTTCATATATGTGGAAATAGTATCACCCTTCTCCATCTTGATTCTTCGAAGCTTATCCTTGAATGCCAATTTCCTATGGTCGCTACTGTTATGGTAGAAGTCCTTCAATGTCTTCCACATTGAAAATGTAGTATCCTTCCCATGGAGACTCGAGACAATATGGTCTCGAACTCCCTCAAGGATGATCTGTCTCGCCTTCGCCACACACTTCTTCTACTTAGCCAACTCTTGTGCATTAGTTGAACTTGGCTTTGGAATTTCTTGATCAATGAATTCCTTCAAGCCATTGTCTTCTAATACAACCTCCATTCTATCTTTCCATGCTACGTAATTCAAGCTACCTTCCAAGGCATACTCGAGTCTCAAGCCATAGAACGCCATTGGCCAACCTTAAAGTATGATATGAATTCGATTTGCACCTGCAACCCCGAGCTTGAAACTTCAAATTCTATTTTCAGTATACTATTCATAGCTTCGATACCATGTAGAAATTTCTACAAATCTAGCTCTGATACCATGTAGAAAATCTAATGGTAGGTTAACCCGATAATGAAATATAAATCAAAGCAGAATATTATAACCTACTTCTACTATCAATTTGCAGAAGCTTAAATATAGAGCTGAACAATATAACCAGAAGAAGAAGAATCAATGGCACAATACACATGAACATAATTTAGGGAAAGCCTCAGCTAAAAAACCCACACTATTGTATTATCATACATGGTGGAAATACACAGGAATTATACAAAGCCTTAGCTCTCACAACTAGCCAGCTCCCAGTACAATCCTCACAGATGCTCATAGGAAATCTTGGCTTCTCTCCAACCTTAATCTCTACCCTCCAAGCTCCTATTTCCTTGCTCTGTTCCTTGTGGATTATTCTCCTTTACCAAGTGGAAAACTCTCTTTACCAAGTGGATGATCTTTCTCCAAAATTGTGCAATCCTCAAGGATAAATCCTTGACTGCGTGCATGAGTTTTATCCATGAGAAAACACATGCAACTGATAGTATATTGTCCTTGACTTTAATCTCAACTGGGTGTTTCTTAGAATAAACATGCATGAGTTTCTGATGAGGGAATCTTCAGTTAACTGGAGTAACACTAGTGAGTGCATGCATGCATCAACTGACTGTTAACTCACTATTAGTTCCTCAAACGGTTTGGAACTAATTTAACTGGAATTAACTCTGTAAACTGAATTAACTAATTACAATTCAAATATAACTCAACCTTATCTCCTTAATTTAAGGGATAACTATTGCATGACTTCAGAAATACTTCTAACTTGAATTTCTCCAACCAATTAATTTAAAATAAATTAATTAATTATTTCCAAGTAGCTGTTAAGACTAAATTTGATTTTAATTCACAATTTAATTCAAGGACAAATTAAATTGGAATATTCTTGTTGCCATATTTCAACAACCTTGTGCAACCATAAATGGTGATAAGTCCTATGTAGTTAGTTGAGAAAAAATTAAATTGATGTAAACAACCCAAGTTTTTAATTGACATAGATTTGGGTATTTGATATACCAAATTATAGTTAAGAATAATAAAATAATGAAATGCAAATGCTACATTGATTTTAATGTTAATTTGCTAATAATAACTGAAAAAGTTATAAATACTTTTAAACAAAATCCTTCTACTAATATTGTACTTTTTTTGAAGGATTTTCTCTAGGCATAATGTTAAGAAAGAAGATTAAATATAGAGAAGAAAATATTGTCAAATGATTATTTCAGGGAAGAATAATAAGTGACCAATTGAAGCAAATGAGAATCAAGGACTTAGAGTCCAGTCATTACAATAGATTACTTGGATTATTAAAAGTGAAGACAAGGTTTCCATAGAATATTAATGTTGTTGATGTTTTTTTTTAGTATGGTTTTGAGGTCTGTTACAAGTGGTATCATAGCTATAGGTTACAATATTAGGCCTCTTATGGGTCATAAAATGAAATAATTATTTTTATGTAATGATCAGATAATCAAACAATTGTTAGGAAAATATTGAGGCATGACTAAATATAACAATGGGAAAACTTTTGTACGATTGGCTAGGGAAGGTGAAGAGCCTAATACCAAAATTTCAATGATGGGATAAGGAACGAGTATGAATATGTAATCTTACACGTAGTGCATTGCTTGAAGGCATATTTATATAGTATAAAATCCATTCAAGAAAAGTTGTCCAAAGTTAAGGATGAACAAGAGGAGATTAATGGCTCCTTACTATGAGAACTAGAAGAGAATAAAGGCAGTCGCAAAGTTGGAGAACCTCTCAGGAATAGATCTTTAAGTGAATCTATTGACAAAACTGATTCCATAACTTCTAGAAAAAGTAAGGCATAAGAGTATGAAGAAACATAGGAACATGAATATGATAGTATTACTTCTATGCCCAAAAAGAAAAGGACTACATCTCATTTTCAAGGATATTTCATAAAAATCAAACCTATAAACTTTGATGAAGAAGAACCAGGATCCTGACTTCTGAATATGTCCAAGTATTTCTAGGTCTACAACTATCTTGGCAACTTGAGGGCCAAATTGGCTACATACTAGCTAACTTGTAAAGTAGCCTTATGGTGCGAAGAAAATAGGGTTATAAAGAAGATTAGAAGTAAAAGCTTGACATGGAAACTCTTTAGAAAATAATTCAAAAAGAAATACTTAATAGAAATGTATTTTGATGAGAAGGCCATAAAGTTCCATGAGTTAAGGCTGGGACAATCCACTATGGATGAATTTTTGAACAAATTCATGAGTTTGTTGAGATATGTAACATATATGAAATAGGAAAAAACAAAAGTATAGATATTCATTAGCTTCTTTCCTTTTTTGTACAAGGAAATGATTGAATTTGATAATCCAAAAACCATGGATGAGACTATGAGGAAGGTAAAGTTGTGTTTTAATCAGAACAAATAGAAGAGTGATAATTCTAAAAGTTGGATGGTTAAGAAAAATGGAAACTTGAATGTCAAGTAAAATGGGTTTAAGATGTTAATGCCTAAATCTACCTCAGGCTGAAGGAAGGCAGGTCTAGGGTAACATCAAACCATGCTTAACCTAGTAGCTAGCCCTACCAGGTCGGGAGAGGGCTCTCTCCTTGTCAATCTCAATTAGAATATGGAAACTAGGGCTTGAGATGACTGAAATGAATTCTTATTTTAGGCTAGGTATAGTATATTAGGGTTTCTGGTTTAATTTTAGATTCAGGTTGCTCGATCAATTGGAGAAGGAAGATTGGATCTGGGAAATCAACTCAAGGATATAGTCATGTCTTGTGGGGCGGGGTAGACAAGAGATTATATACTAGAAAAGGATTGATATGGTAGAATAATATTGCTAAGGTGTTGAGGAGGGCACAAGAAACTATGAATCCTCTTCAAGCAGTGAAAACATTGAAAACTAAATGCAATGCCAAGACAATTAGAAGAAAGAGAGAGATGTGGATACATATAAAACATTAGAAAAACTCATTACAAATAAGAAACAATACATAAACTCACTGTCATAAGAATCCCACAAAAATAGCTGTGAAACCTAGTTTTATTCCTTGCCAACTGCTGATACAAAATGTTCAGTGAGTCCAACACTTCTGCCAAAGTCCAACCTTTACAAATGACTAAGAAAATACATAATATAGGCAAGGAAACCACTCATGCTAGCTATTAGGGTCGAATCCATGAGAAAAGGGGTGGTTTTAACCATATATAAACTAGGAACACAAAAGTAGGTAGTGGAACAACTTGCCTCTAAAATTTAGGAAACCAATTCATTACAGCTCAAAACCACTTGGAACTTGATGTATCTACCCTATGAGGTGATTTTCATCAATATTTACATCAAACACATCATTTTCCATGTAAAAATTTACCAAGAAAATAAGAAAATTCAACCACAGAAGAAACTGGGCGAAATTATGAGTTTTTAGGCAAAATTAGCAAAAATTTCGCTGATGCGCAGTGCCTTGAGCTTGATGCACAATGTCACTTCAAGGCTGGTTTTGAAGGCCTTTAACTTCACCAAATCAGGCCCAAGATAGTTTGTTGGAAATATCTACCTATCTAGCTTCTGGAACACTTTGAATTTTCTGATTTGGAGTCTATTTTCCCCTTCAAAAATCATTTCTCCCAAGACTTCTTCCTGTGGGTCCAAAAAGTGGCAGAGAGGGCAGTTTTTAGGTGTTTTTTGCCCTTTAGGTGACCCAGCTCTTCTCCAAAATTTATGAAACTTTTTGGGTTTCATTGTTTTTTCATGAGGAATCAAAAAATACAAGCCATTTGGAAAAATAGTGAGCTAAATCAATGCCTAGTGCCAGTGGCATTGCGCATTAGCTGAAATTTCCTGTGTTTTTATATACAAAATTGCAAAATGAAAAAATTTCCCAAAATTTCTTCAAATTTAGCAAGAGGCAACCATATTAAGTGCTTTCCAATCTAATGAAGCTTCAGCCAAGATTTTGAGCTTATCTTGTTCTTTCTTGGCCCTCAAGGCTCTCTTTAACTTAGCTTTTAGCCTATTTACCCTTGTTTTGCAAATCTATTCTGAGCTAAGTAATGATAGGCCATATGGCACAAAATTTTCTTTTCTTTGTTAGCTTTCTCAAGAATTTTCTCAAGGTGAATGTTCACCCTCTCCAACCATGATTCTTGATCAGCCTCAATTTCTTGCTCAAGGGATGTCATTTTTGATTTTTCTTCTCTTTTCCTCTTGCCTATTTGCTATAATCAGTTGCAACTCCATAATAGCTGGCTTATCTGTTAGTTGCTTGTTTTCCTACTCAAGAAGTTTGATGATCCATTTGGCCCTTTTGAAGGTCAAGTGATGAGGCTTGTATTTCATATTCCTTCTCTTTGATAATCATGTCTTTGAGTCTTTAGCTTTGAGAGCCCAAGTCAGTGACATCCTCCTCAATCAAAACAAAATCCCTGTCTCACCCTTTAGTAGGGCCCTCATGCATCTTTTGTTTTCCTTTATCTATGCCCTTTGACTACTGGTCAACCTGTATAGCTGGAGAAGAAGGCAAAGCCCCTTTCACCCCTAGTGAAGATAACATTTCCTTGTGGTCCGATGAAGAAAACGAGACCCCTGGTGGAAATAGTACTCGCTTGGCAGCTGCAAAAAGCATCCTAATGCCTCTTTCATAAGTGAAAAACACAGGAACATGAGCCTACTCTATTTTATTTTCAGGCTCCTTTTGTTGCCCAGAAGGTTCACCTTCCCCTTGAGGATCTGAAAATATTTGAGGCCCCTTGAAGCATTCATGGGAAATGAAAGTTTCCCATGAAATTCCCAATTGAGTGAGTTGATGCAAAACAACAATTTTAATAACAGAAAAATGATAAATACTATTGAGCTACTGTGGATATGGTTTTCTTTTTGTAATCACTTTCATCCTCTCTATGTTTTTACATGTGAAATAAGGAATGCTCATCATTATAACCCTAGTGAAGTGCATAAGCAATCTGATGTGGTAGGCATAAAGTCTGGAGAACCTACCCTCACATGTAAAGTATTTTATGATAAGCTTCATGAGTGGAACATACTGGTCCTCCAAGAATTTGAAAGGAAACACTCTGCTAAGTTTACCATGGTACTTGGCCTTGATATAAGGTTAATAATGTTGTTGACTGATATTTTTCCTTTTGTTCCACTTTTACCCTACATCTGGCATTCTTGTGGCTTCTGCAATGATAGTTGGTGAAAGAATGAAATTGGCCCTAGCAAAATGCACCACATTGTTATACATGTTTATCACAAATTGCCTTGCTAACTCATGTGATATTTGAACCTCTCAACCATTTCACAAAACTCAAAATAGGATTGATATCTGAAACATGTGGTGGCTAGTGAGCAAGCAAGGAGTTCACTCATGCTAATAGGTTCCTCCCTAATGATTTTTCCACCCTTGTGAGGCTTCTTGGACTGCACATTTATTTCCCTTGAGCTATCACTAAGTGTATCTTCTTCAAAACTTGATTCACTGCTTCTTTCCATGCTTGTCTTAATGATGTAATGTGATTATGGTATGGTGAACAATGATAATGGGTGGGGACAAAGAAGATGAGTATGAAGAGATTTTGCAGATGTGAAGTGGAGTAGGGAAATGAAGGGAAAGATTTAGGAAACTAAGGTTTTGACTTATGAGGGACTTAGGTTTTAATGAAGGGAATTAATTTCTTAGGGGAATAGGGAAAGGGAAAATGGAATTAATGGGTAGTTTTAGGGCAATGAAGTTTGGGAAAAGGGACAAAGGATGTTGGTTTTGTATGAAGTAAAAATTTTGCAATGAGGTGAAAATGTATGAAGGCAAGCTAAGGTTTTGATTTTAAGAAGAAAAACTCATAAACAAAACATGAAGAAGACTAATTTCAGCTCAAGATCGATGAAAACTAACTTGTAGGAGTGAAATGCAACATTTGGGAGAGTTTGGGATAAATTTGAGTGATTTTGGAAACTCCCTGGCCAATGCGCAGCACATTGAGCACAATGGACAACGCCTGTGTAATTTAACATTGGCAAAATCTATCTGATGCGCAACACTCCTCTGATGCACAACGCTGACCCTCTAATGTGCAACACCAGGCAAACTTACTGCAAATTTCGGGTTTCCTTCCTCCTTTGCTCAATTTCCCTTCAAATCACGATGTTGGCTCTCCACTTGATGTTTTTCTCAATGAAGTGAATAACTAGCATTAATTTACTTTATAAATGATGCACTTTAATTTTTCCTCATTGCAAACCAACTTTTATAAAGTCTTAGTCACTTTTTCTTAAAAACTCTGTTTTTCATTTGAAATTTGACTTTTTCTTGACCATTTGATGGACTGATGCATTGGTGCTTTTGTTTTTGCAGTGGCAAGAGTTGGCAAGGTTACCAGGAACAACTGCTAAGCTTATTACATATAGAAACACTTAAATTACATGAAATTTCTTACAAAAAATGGAAAAACTCTGTTTTCACCTCAAAACAGAGTTTTGAGGTAAAAAATATTTATTGAGCATATCAAAAGTAAATTTATGATTTTATGAACTTATTTATCCTTCTCATGTGCTTGCTGACCTTTTATTCAGTTTTGGATGACCATGATGACAAACCATAAGACCTAATGAAACTAAATCCTAAAACTGACTGAGATGAACTGAAATGACTATAAATGACTGAAAAGAGGTTTTGAACGAGCCAACAGGTGTATGACATGAGGGAAACTAAAATGGAAACCACTACCATCAGTTGATCCATGACCTAATGGAATGCAGCTGATCGGATGAGATACCTAATATACATGCAAAAGAGCAATTTGATCACTGATGGAAGTGTGAAGATACTGACACTAACATTGGCTCCAATGGGGATGGTAGCTCCTGGGAGGTGCCAAGAACCACAAATCTCTGGAAAAGCAGATAAGTGCCTTCATCCATTGGGCAATGGAGTCAATAACTTCAGAACACCAAAACAAACACCTTGGCTCAAGACTCATAACTAAACTGACTCAACTAAGACTAAATCAACAACTGAAACTAAATAATCAGAAAATGAAGACATACATTCAACTTTATAGCCTTCACTTCGGGCCCCAAGATAAATGAATGGTGAAAGTGCAAACTTTGCAATGAAAGAAATAAAATGATATGTACAATGACAAAATGTGATAGCAGAAAACTCCTTAGAGATAGTACCATTTCAGAAGCTGATCATTTACTGGTCCTCCTGGACAATCTTCCCCGTTCATTTCTTTGAGTAGAAAATCATTTTGACCTCTATATGTAACAATTCTTTATGGTCCCTTCCACAGGTTCTCGACCTTGCCGTGCTTGCCTTTATCCTTGTTTCTAGCATCCCACCATAACACTATGTCTTCAATCTAAATTTTTTCCACCTTTGCCTTTCGATCATAAATCTTTTTAATCCTCTCCTGCAGCCTGAAGGTATTCTGAAAAACTTCCTCTCTCGTCTGTTGTAAATGGATCATTTGGCTTATTCTTCGCTGAAAATGATCCTCCTCGCTACCAGCTTCTTGCATAAGTTTAACAACCGGGACTACGAGAGATGTTGGGAATACTGTGTTAATATTGTATACAATCTCAAACAGAGACATTCCTATTGACTTCTTTTGGCTTACTCTATCCGCTCATAGTGCATTAACCAATTTTTTATGCCAACTCTTCTTATTGGTTTCCAGCAGTTTTCTAATGATGTTGACCAATGACTTGTTTGAGGATTCAACCAATCTGTTACCTTGCGGATAATATGCAGTAGAGTGTCCTAAGGTAATTTTGTATTTGTTGCAAAAGTAAATCATCTTTTTGGACTTGAAAGCGGTTGCGTTATCTGTAATAAGTTTGTTAGGACAGCCAAAACATGACAAAATATTTGTTTCAAGAAACTAAATTATTACCGAGTCCGTGGCTTGTCGAGTGGGGATTACCTCAATCCACTTTGTGAAATAATATGTCACTGTTAAGAGCCACTTGTGCTGAGCTAAAGATGTGGGATAAATCTCTCCAATAAAATCTAGGTCCCATTGCTAAAACGGTGCACTAACTTCGACTGGCTTGGGAGGTAGAGGCTGCAACTTCCTTATTCCCTGAAAAATCTAGCATTCATGACAGCTTTTGATAGTTTTATAAACATTGGCAAACAAGGTAGGCCAATAATACCCTGCTCTCAAAATTTTGTTAGCCATCGTCTTCCAAAATAAGTGACCTCCATAGTCTCCTTTATGGAAATCACTCATGACCTATTAGGCTTCATCTTCGATTAAGCAATTCAGCAAAATGCCTCCGGGATCCTTCCACTAAAGTGCATTTTTCAGAATACAAAATCTAGCAGCCTTAAGTTTTAGAGTTCTACCTTTATTTTTAGCCATCCCTGGTGGTGGTGAAAGGTGCTGAAGCACGTACAAAATATCTGAATACCAAGGAGATTGGAGAAAAATTTCAGATACCTGAATTAGGGAACTATCTTCTTCTTCTTCTTCAGACATGGTTGCAATCAGATTTATGTCCAATGCATGTAGATTAGACTCTACCATTAACTTTTCTAGACCCTGCCCCTTGATTAGATTTGTTGGCCTTATCTCTAATTCATATTCTAGCAATGTTGCGATCCATTTTCCTCGCCTTACTTCCAGATCTGTTTGTACCAAAACATCTTTAACTGCTGCATTAGGGATGTAAGCAAGGATATGAGAGTGCAGAATATATACCCAGAAATCTTTCAAAGCTTTCACCAAGGCAAGAGCTTGCTTCTCAATGATGTTATATTTCAAGGTTGCATCTCTTATTGTCCTACTGAAAAAGGCAATTGGTTTTTCTAGCTGATCTCTTTTCTGCATTAGAACCGCTGCCATAGTATGTTCAAAAGCGAATGAAAATAATATGAAATCCTGTGAATAATCCAGACTGATCAAAATCGAGGCTAAAGAAAGAGCCAACTTTACCAGGTTAAAAGACTTCATAGCTTCCTCAGTCCACTTGACCACACTATCCTTCTTCAACATGTTAGTAATTTCCCTCAAGTGTTTAGCTAGATTAGGCACAAAACGACGTAAGAAGTTCATCTTACTGTTAAATGCTTGGATCTCTTTCTTATTACGAGAAAAATCTATCTTCTGTATAGCTTCCACCCTAGCAAGATCGATGCAGATTCCTTCCTTTGATATTTTGTGACCGAGAAGCCTCCCTTCATCCATAGAAAACAAGCTCTTTTTGGGATTGAGTGGTATTCCATATTTTCTGCAATGCTGAAAAACAATTTTTAGATGGTAAAGATGCTCCTCATTTGAATTTGAAAAGACAGTCAAATCATCAAGATACACTACTAAAAACACATCTTTTTCATTTGCGAAGGCAATGTCCATGGCACATTGAAATGTTGCTCCAACATTATTTAAACCGAACGACATCTTGGCATTGTGGAATGTCCCCCAAGGAGTGGTGAATGTTGTCTTGTCCCTGTCATCTTCGTGAACCAAAAATTGATTGTAACCAGAATATCCATCGAGCAGTGACACATGAGATGCTCCAACTACTCTCTGGAGAATGTGGTCCATTTTCGGCAACAGGTAATCTTTTAATGACACTTTATTCAAATTTCTGAAATCTATGCACAATCTGATCTCACCTGTCTTCTTCCTCACAAGAACCAAATTGGAGATCCAATCTGAAAATTTGATCGGAATGATTATAGCAGCCTTGTACAATTGATTTACCTCTTTTTCTATTGATGGCAGCAACTTCAGATTTATCCTTCTCAGCTTTTGGCGAAATGGCTTATGATTTGGCTTAATAGGAATTATATGTTGAATTATACTTTTGTCGTACTCCTTCAAATCTGTATAGTCCCATGCAAATACATCAGAAAATGAAGATAATAAACTAATGTATTTAGCTTTTACCTGAGGAGGTAATGCCTTTGATAACTTCACCATCTTTGGATTTTCTGGTGTTCCAATATTTACATTTTCAATACCCTTCTTGGTTGGCACTAAACTTGGCTTTTGGGCTACATCATCTTGATCAAATAATTCCTCTAAAGGTATAAGGCCTTTAGGGATGACATTGTCTTTCAACTACAAGACTTCCATCTGATTTACTTCTATTTCTGGTTCACCATCATCTTGCGTAGCATCTATATAAGTATCTTTATACTGGCCTTCATGTTGCAGAAAATCATCAATTTCTTTGTCATCTTGAAACACCTGCCAATATCTTATATTATCAGGGATAGTTGGGCGATGCTTCACATGAATTTCAAACTTATTGTTTGAATTCATTGGGATCTTTAAGTTACTTGCAGTTGTAGCAAGATAATTTTCAATAACATTTTGTGTACAAGGGACACATGTCAAGGTATAATATAGAAACAACCTCAAAATATCTAAAACTGCATTACCGTAAGCCATCATTCGCGGATGTTTGGCTTGGTATTCACCCTGACTTGTTTTATTACTAATTTTGAGTTGCCATAAATTGAAATTCTCTTTTCATTCAACCTCTTGAGTATCTTCAACCTTGAAATCAGTGCCTCATACTCAGCTTCGTTGTTTGAACAATCGAAAGCCAATTTATATGAACAAATTCTTACATTGTTTGGGACTTTATTTGGTAGGAAAACAGGGCTACGTATCCAAATCCCAATTCCTACACCATCCTTACCTATTGCTCCATCGAAATCCATACTCCATAAACCAGCTTCTTCCTCCAAGTGCTAGAATTCTGCCTGCTCTTCTACCTTTGGTTGTTGTCCATCAATTTTCTACTGTTGGCGGAATGTAGACTGTTCAGTGGTACTTGCAATCCTTTGTCTCTCTTGATCAAGTACTACCATGAAATTTTTTGTTATCTCTAGAACATCTTCCACTTCAACTAGTTGACTATTTACATCATTAAAACCACTATTTGAATAAAGAACAAAAGGTTCTATTTATGTATGTACATAATTAATTGGATGATTCAAAGGTTTCTCCTTGCTTGTGATCATATACTTCATCTTCTTCTCTCTATATAATTTTCTCAGCTGACCAAACATGGGAATAGTGGCATAGGAGAAATCTAATTGCAATGTTCCTTTCAGTTTTGCACCCCATGACCTAAATAAAAGCATGCAAATCTAGGGGGAATGTCGGCCACAACTACATCCATGAGAACATTTTTTGCTAGAATCTGATCTAAAGTCACAACCAAATCCTTAATGAGACCAATACATCTAACCCTACTGGAATCAAAGGAATAAAGATCATGATATTTACAAGTGATGTCCAGACCCAATTTTTCCATAATTGCCTTTGGCATCAAGTTGTGAGATGCTCCTGAATCAAACATGGTGTTGTGCAAGACATACCCATGCAATCTATGGCTGATGTAAAATGGGGCTACTTCAATATCCTCATATTGGCCTTCTAATGTAGGACCAAAAATAAGCTCGGGTTGGTCATCTTCCACATTAACCATATCAGACAGGGGATCTACATTCAAAATCTTTGACACTTGACTCTTATAACTGCTATTCTTCATTAATTCAATCAGAGGTATCGACACTTTTAACTTAGCAATCTCATTCTCTAAGCTAAAGGTTGTAGTTTTATCTACCTCTTTGACCGAAGAATCCTTCTTTTCAAACTTTTCCTTTGCTATACTTGGTTGATTTGACTTCTCATTTGCAGATTGTACTTTGCTGGAAGTAGGATCTGTTGGCTCCTTTCCTTTTTTTCTGAACATTTGGAGAATCATTCTTAGATTGTGCTGCTTCCTTTCCCTTTTGAACCGGATTGATGGGTACATCCCTGCTCCTGAGTGAATACTGTCTTTGCTACGCTGTCAGTGCATTCATATATCCCCTCTGATATTCATCTAATTCTTCTTCCAGGACTATTTCATTGGCTAGTATAAAATCCTCATCTTTCTGTACAACTGGGCTCTCTGAATATTCCTCATCCTTCGTGATATAGATAGGCAAACCATCCACAGTAAAAAAGTGATTTTCCTCTCCTATTGGATTCTCATCATCCTCTGACTTCGGGCCATGCACATAGTTCTGTTGTAGAGGTGTTTTGACTTATTGCATGCTGATTAACCTTGCGTTGTTTGCTCTCACTGTTTAATCCTGAACTGTGGCTGCTTTTGATCACGGAAATTTGGATTTCTGATTGGTGTCTCAGGCTTATCTGCAATTGTGAATCTATCAAACATTTTCTCAATTTTATGAAGCAAATGATCCAAGGAAGAAGCTTCTTCCTTTATGGTCACTTTCTTCTCGGTCTTCATCCTAGCTCTCTTAGCTAGTAGATTTTCTTCCACACTCACTGCAATTTTCTGCATATCCTCCAATGTAGCAGGATCTCGTTCTCTCAATTGGTATGCCATGTTGGGATCAAAACCATCGGGGAATTTTATCAAAGCCAGCCCCATCGGTGGCTTGATATCAGCAGGAATAGCATTATAGATAGTATTGAATCTTACACAGTAATCCTGAACACTTTCACCAGCATTCCTCTTTATATTTTCATACTCGGAAAGAATTTGGAGTGGATTTTTCTTTACCTCCAACAATCTAGAAATTGTCTGTGAAGGACCGGCAATGTATTGATAGTCCCCGTGGGAAGTGCTCTGAACCACTTTCACACATCACCTCCAAAAAATTTCACAAATAATCGGATGGTCACATTCTCTTCATCTATCTCATGAAGATCAAAGAAGTCGTTCATCTTGTCGACATGCTGCTACATTGTGATACCTTGAGGAGCATCAAACAACGGTATCTTACTTTGGTAATCAGCAAGCATAGCATCCAAGTTTTTTGGAAAAATGAGAGGTGCATATTTGGTAGCCATTGCTCGAGGTGGGTTGGAAATTAGCCTTGGGGAAGTAGGAGGATTTATAACAACAACGACAGTCAATGTGATGGGTGTATGAGGTGTCGAAGGAGGAGAAGAGATGATAGATGTTTGAGGTGTTGAAGGAGGAGAAGAGATGGAAGATATATGATCAGATATGCTTGGTTGCACGAGAAGGGTGGGGATAAACTGAGGTTCAGAATGAACTTCAGAACTAGACAAGACAACAGATGAACCAAGAGTAGCAGATGTTGATTCAAGGAGCTTGAGAATATTGGTAGCCACAATAGATGTTTGAAGTGAATTCAAAATATAAGCATCAATTGATCTATTCACTCTTTCAGTTTCAAGGTATTGGACAAACTGCAGATTTAAAATAGTATCACCAATCGCACTTTCAGAATTGGTTTCAAACAAGGATAGATCAAAGTGTTCATCAAAAGGGAGATCTTCAAGATATTGAAATACGATTGGGCATGAATGAGATCTAAAAACTGGTCTTGGATTGAATGAAATTTCTTGCCTGAGTATTCTTGGAATGAGATTAGGATTTTCAAACATGGGAGTCGGATCCGGATCAGGATTGGTACTGGTGTATCTTCTTGAAGCCAATGTGTTTAATTTTTCCCCAAAATTCAAATGGACATTATAATTCTTTCAGCCTAATGAATTCTAAACATAACATCCAAAAAGTCTAAAATTTATTTTACAACTACTGGGGTAATATTTTTTAGTTCTTCCCCAGTATGGTCACCACTATGTTAGTGCCTAAATCTACCTCGGGTTGAAGGAAGGCAGGTCTAGGGTAACATCAAACCACGCTTAACCTGGTAGTTATCCCTACTAGGTCGGGAGAGGGCTCTCTCCTTGTCAATCTCAATTCGAATATGGAAACTAGGGCTTGAGATGACTGAAATGAATGTTGATTTTAGGCTAGGTATATTAGATTAGGGTTTCTGGTTTAATTTTATATTCTGGTTGCTGGATCAATTGGAGAAGGTAGACTGGATCCAGGAAATCAACCCAGGGATATAGTCATGTCCTGTGGGGTAGGGTAGACAAGAGATTATGTACTAGCAAAGGATTGAGATAGTAGAATAAGATTACTGAGGAGTTGAGGAGGGCACAAGAAACTATGAATCCTCTTCAAACAGTGAAAACATTAAAAACTAAATGCAATCCCAAGACAAAGCACTTTAAATCTAGTGTATTTTGTCTATTCTCCTTGATTCATTTATTTTAGAAGAAAGAGAGAGACGTGGATACATATAAAACATTAGAAAAACTCATTACAAATAAGAAACAATACATAAACTCACTGTCACAATAATCCAACAAAAATAGCTGTGAAACTTGGTTTTATTCCTTGCCAACTACTGACACAAAATGTTCAGTGAGTCCAACACTTCTGCCAAAGTCCAACCTTTACAAATGATTAAGAAAATACATAATATAGGAAAGGAAACCACTCATGCTAGCTATTAGGGTCAAATCCATGAGAAAAAGGGTGGTTTCAACCATATCTAAACCAGGAACACAAAATTAGGCAGTGGAACATCATGCCTCTAAAACTTAGGAAACCAATTTATTACAACTCAAAACCACTTGGAACTTGATATATCTACCCTATGAGGTGATTTTCATCAATATTTACATCAAACACATCATTTACCATGTACACATTTACCAAGAAAAGAAGAAAAGTCAACCATAGAAGAAACTAGGCGAAATTCTGTGTTTTTAGGCAAAATTGGCAAAACATTGCCTGATGCGAAGTGCCCTAAGCCTGATGTGCATCGCCGCTTCAAGGCTGCTTTTGGAGGCCTTACACTTCACCAAATTAGGCCCAAGATAGTTTGTTGGAAATCTATACCTATTTGGTTTCTGGAACACTTTGCATTTACTGATTTGGAGTTGATTTTCCCTTTCAAAAATCATTTCTCCCAAGATTGCTTCCCGTGGGTACAAAAAAGTGGCAGAGAGGGCATTTTTAGGTGTTTTGTGCCCTTTACGTGACCCAGATCTTCTCCAAAATTTATGAAACTTTCTGAGTTTCATTGTTTTTTCATGACTAATCCAAAAATATAAGCCATTTGGAAAAATAATGAGCCAACTCATCGGCGTTGCGCATCAACTGAAATTTCCTGTGTTTTTATATACAAAATTGCAAAATGACAAAAATTTCCCAAAATTTCTTCAAATTTAGCAAGAGGCAACCATATTAAGTGCTTTGCTAAGCTAATGAAGCTTCAGCCAAGATTTTGAGCTTATCTTTTTCTTTCTTGGCCCTCAAGGCTCTCTTTAACTTAGCTTTTAGCCTATTTACCCTTGTTTTGCAAATATTATTCCGAGCTAAGTAATGATAGGCCATATGGTGCTACATTTTCTTTTCTTTGTTAGATTTCTCTAGCATTTTATCAAGGTGAATGTTCACCCTCTCCAAACATCATTCTCAGTCAGCCTCAATTTCTTGCTCAAGGGATGTCATTTTGATTTTCATTCTCTTTGCCTCTTCCCTGTTTGCTCTAATCATTTGCAGCTCCATAATAGCTTGCTTATCTGTTAGTTGCTTGTTTTCTTGCTCAAGAAGGTTGATGATCCATTTGGCCCTTTCAAGGTCAAGTGTTAAGGCGTGTATTTCAACCTCCTTTTCTTTGATAATTATGTCTTTGAGTCTTTAGCTTTGAGAGCCAAAATCAGTGACATCCTCCTCAATCAAAACAAAATCCCTGTCTTTCCCTTCAATAGGGCCCTCCTCATGCATCTTTTGCTTTCCTTTATCTCTACCCTTTGACTGCTAGTAAACCTGTATAGCTGGAGAAGAAGGCAAATCCCCTTTCATCCCCAGTGAAGATCGCATTTACCTATGGTCCTGTGAAGAAAATGAGACCCCTTCCACCCCCAGTGGAGATAGTACTCACTTGGCAGCTGCAAAAAGCATCCTAATGCCTCTTTCATAAGTGAAAAACAAAGGAACATGAGCCTCTATTTTATTTTTAGGCTCCTTTTGTTGCCTAAAAGGTTCAACTTCCTCTTGAGGATCTGAAAATATTTGAGGCTCCTTGAAGAATTCATGGGCAATGAAAGTTTCCCATGACATTCCCAACTGAGTTAGCTGATGCAAAACAACAATTTTGATGACAGAAAAATGATAAATACTATTGCGATGTTGTGGATATGGTTTTCTTTTTGCAATCACTGTCATCCTCTCTATGTTTTTACATATGAAATAAGGAATGGTCATCATTCTGACCCTGGTGAAGTGCATAAGAAATCTAATGTGGTAGGCATAAAGTCTGGGGAACCTACCCTCATATATAAAGTATTTGATGATAAGCTTCATGAATGGAACATACTGGTCCTCCAAGAATTTGAAAGGAAGCACTCTGCTAAGTTTACCATGGTACTTGGCCTTGATATAAGGTTCATAATGCTGCTTATTGATATTTTTCCTTTTGTTCCACTTTTCCCCTACATCTAGCATTCTTGTGGCTTGATAGTTGGTGAAAGAATGAAATTGACCCTAGCTGCTACACAATAATTTGTCACTGCCTTCATTCCCAGTCCTTCTACTGTGTCATGTGTCCAAGTCAAACATGCTCATACTGAAAAAATGCTCTCTTATGTTGCCATTGACCCACTTTTCCTAAGTTATCTGCCTCATCGCAAGAATGGACTTAATATACGCGATGAACAACGATCGTTAACAGTCCAGCCACACTTCCAGTGCAGAAGTACATCTGTTTCCCGCGACGGTCCAATTTCATCCTCCGTCGTGAGGCTACTTTCTATCTTTAGAAACGATTTTACTGGCTACATTTCTCACTATTGATGTTAGAGCTAAAGCTTAGTTATACACTCACAATGATCTAGATTGGGCGAATTCGTTCCAACAGTCGGCCTTCTGGATGTCACCAGACCTGGTTGTTGGTATAGTTTGTGTTTCCCTCCTTCTTTGGTATGGCATTTCCATCATTTGTGATACCTTCCTTGGGGATAAGCTCTCTCTTCCACCTTTCATGGAGACTTCTTCTCCTATTTAAACACTCACCTTTGCTATGATTAGCTAGTTGGCAAATTCTTGGATTGAGCAGTGCTGTTAGTGCTTTTGAGTTTGATAGATAGCTGGTGTGGGTGTGAACAAGTGTGAGAGTGTTGATAGCTTGTGGAAGGTTGTGAAGTGCCCTTAACTTTGTGTAAGAACTTATGAGTGAGAGAGAGACTTTGTATATTGGGAGATTCATCTTCAAAGAGTGAATGCTTGAAGAACATGCTGGCTGGATTCCTCTGAGAAGGCTTGCAACGTCAAGACTCCAGTTGTAAGCTTTCTCTTATTTCATTATTAATACATTCAATGATTTTTTCCTATATCTTGTATGTAATTTACTTGAGAGCTCATGACTTCTTGACTTTGTGAGTAAATATATCATTGTTGTTTTCCGGTTACGTTCTTTTTTGTATTTCCTTTGCATTGTTTCAGGTTGATCACTCATTGAGGAGAAGGAAGAGAAAGCTGGAGCAGCACAACGGAACTCCATCGACCACCAGTTGAGGTAGGCCTCTAACTATGACTATTTAAGGAAATATATTGTTGATCTATCCTTGTTGTGACTAGACACACTCTAGGGCTAGAGGGGTTGCCTCTATCTGCAGAGGGAATAGTTTCCTGCATCACAAGTTGGTGACTCCATTGGGGAGTCTGTCCTATATTCTTCGCTTGTTTGCTCTTGTTTTGATTTTGATTTGGTCTCTCTTGGTTTTTGGGGATTAACTATTAGTCTTTTGGGTCACCTAGATCGATCTGGGAAATCCCTCTATTGTCTGTTGAGTTGACTGGTTCTTGTTTTGGAGTTTTTGGCTCATTTGTCATTGTTTTTTACATCATCGTGGAACATAGTTTAATAGTCGCGCTGACGTCATGCTCACTCTTTTGTAAAATCCTGTGCATCACTGAATAATGTCACACAGTCGCGACGACCTCTGAAATCAGTTCATCGCAGGAAAGACGTGTACTTCCACGACGACATCGCTCTGTTGCTATAGCTAGTTTCTTATTAGCGCTAGTTGCTTGTGTTGTACTCGCAACAATTCCTGTAGAATTGATTTTTTCAATTCTGCCTCTTGAATTCATCAGTTCTGTTGATCCCTTGCCTTTTCCTCTTGCTCATTAGCTTTTTTTTTACTGTTTATGGTTAAGGCAGTCTTTCTTTGGCTTTGTTGAATGAATCTTGCATTCTTGCCTGTATGACCTAGTTCGTTCTTTCAAATTTTGAATCAATTGGCTTGGTTATTGGTTTTCTCAAGGTTCGCTTGCAGCCTTCTTGTTGGTTTGATTGAGCCTTCCCCATTGCTTGTTTCTAGTTGATTTTTAGTGACAATTATTGAACCAATCTTTGGTATTGATTCGATTTCTTTTCACTACCGAACATAGATCATGATTGTTTGGATCAACCAGTTCTTTCACATTTACTTGTTTGTTCCTTTTTCATTTAAAAAATCAAAAATCAAAATACTACATTCATTTAGTGTACAAAAGTGAAAGTGAATTTGCATTTCAAGGTTTCATATTGAAAAGTGAATGATAAAATCTCTCATTAGTAGTATCCATGCACTGTAGGAATTGATGTCTGTATGCATTGTGTGACCTTTGCTTATCTTGGTTTTCTTGGTTTTGGAATGATCTCTCTACCCTCCTGTAGGTAGGTATTCATCGAAGTAAAAGGATATTTCATTCATTCTAGTTGCATCCTAGGTTTTGTTGTATACATACAGTAAGGCCTGAAAACTAAAACATAATTCAAGATCAACTTTAAAATGAACTGAATAAACCTAACAATGCATTGGAACATAACACTCATTATTTAGAGGTCTAGGCTGGAGATGTGCTTCGACGTCGTTAAACCTAGTCACTATCGTTCTCACTCAAGGTTGGGTGATTTCTCCTTCTGTGACTCAATAGTGGTCTAGTACGAAATTGTGCTCCCATGTACCGTCGAGTATATGTTGGAAGACCCCACTAGGTTATCATCCTATATCCTTAGGAAGCTGTGTCTGCCACCTTGCAAACCATAACACATCGAGCACAACATTTGAGAAGGTTGACTACCGTATGGAAAGTCCTTGGTTTTCATATGACTGCCAAGGTGTATATGCAGTTTTATGGGTTGTTTTGTAAACCTTTTGCCTAATTCTCCAGAGTAGTCACTTTCGCTCCTTTTCGGAATCCCTAAAAGAAAAGGTCCATCTAAGCACTTGTCACTTCAGGGTCATTAAATATTTGAAGGCAACTAGAGTCATCTTTTTGTCCTTTTCTTGACTCTTGAAACATGAAAAGGTCAAGTTTTGTTCCTGCGTCATAAAATTTATTGCCCAAAAAATATTCCTGGTAACACTTCGAGTTCTTGGTTGTGATAAGAGTGTTTTTCAGGGTTGTTCTCAATGGCAACATTCCCTGAGTCTAGTGGCCAAGGTCTTCCTCCAGATGGAAATCCTTGTTCGTTTCCTCCATTTGGAAATGTCGGTGCTCCGTATATGGCAACATTGTCTTTCCCTGGGTTAACAATCAGTTTGCCCGTGTGGTTGTTTTCAACCTCGGTGGTCCCGAGCGTCATGACTCCTATTCCACCATATCCTTCATTTGAACCATGACACGATGATTCCAAGTTTGAGCCTATGCCTTCTTCCCCTGTTTCTTCCTCCTCCTCTCCTCCTTCACCTAGTGAAAGTTTCACATCTAGTAACAAGGAGACTAAGAAGAAGAAGAAGATGATGAAGAAGAAGAAGAAGTCTGATAAACGTGAGGCCACCTGTGCAGCTACTGCTCCGAGTGCATCTTAGGTCGGACCACCTTCTGCTCCTCCGTGGAAGGTTAAATTTCCTTGCAAATTGTGCAAGGGTGACCATCTTCTTCATGATTGTTTTGGCATTCCTAGGATCTTAGAAGTATGGTCCCACAATCCAGCTCATCCCTCATTGTCCTCCGAAGCTCATGGCGATGCTACCCTATCAACTGGAAATGATAATAAGAAAGGGAAGATTCGATTCCCCTGTAGGCTATGTGAAGGCAACCATCCCCTTCACCTTTTTCTGCTCATGGATAAAGCTTCCACCGTTTTGGAAAGTTTTACAGCTTCTTCACCTCAACTTCCCGTTGGTTACCAGAGGCTCTCCTCAGACCCTCTCCCCATTGACTAAGATATTGACTTAGATTCTTCTCTTGTCCGCTCTCCTCTTTCCGAACCTAGCTATGCTAAGCCTGTTCTATACCAACCATTGGTCGGAGAGAGTGTCGACTCGGGTTCACCACCTGTTGATCACTCTGTTTCGGAAGAGCATCATGCTCATGTTCTTCTCGTCTTGTCAGATTCTCCTGAGTTCAAAAACGACCCTCCTATCCCTGTTGGTCAAGAGGGTCCTTCTTCGATTCCTGTAGAGCAGGGGGGCAATCATACGATTCCCCCACCAAGTAGTTCAGTCATTTCCTTCAACTGGAGTCATTTGACTTCTTTCTGCCTTCCATCCTACATGCCTTTCCAGATTACTGTACATGCCTATGATAAGGTAGTACCTGGCACTGTCTTGGATGAGGGTGCGTTGGTTAGCCTCATGCCTTCCACTACTTGGCAAGCTTTGGGCTCGCCACAGCTTGTGCTGGTCATGCAGAATCTGTTGGCATTTGACGGAGGAACTAGTCAACCTTTAGGGATCCTCCCGAAGCTTCCTGTTGCTTTGGGGGGCAAAACCATCTATATAGACATAATGGTTGTCCAAGGTGCTTTAGATTTCAATTTTCTCCTTGGCTGTGACTATGTTTATGCCATGGGGACCCTTGTCTCTTCACTTTTCCATGTGGTTTGCTTTCCACATGATGGGAGAATGGTGACCATAAATCAATTATCATTCTTTAGTCCCCTGGTTCCTCCTATGCAACCATCATCTCCTATCAGTTCTTATCCACAAGCAGTACCTTTCTTGCCACAGGCCAATTATGTGGCTACCCGTTTCGTCTCCACCTCTGTTGATGACCATGCAAATGGTCTCGTACATCATTTACTGGGGGCATTGGAACTTGATTTGTCATTAGTGCCTCATGACATGTGTTCCTCCCAGAGTGTGTTTCTTCCTTCCCGCGAGGACCTCTTGGGAGCCATGTTCTCATATGGCCCATGAATAGGTGTACGAGGATAGTTTGTTCCTGTGTCAACCTCGTTAAAAAATGAAACAAGGTGTACAAGGATAGTTTGTTCCTGTGTCGACCTCGTTAAAAAATGAAACAAGGTGTGCGAGGATAGTTTGTTCCTGTGTCCACCTCATTAAAAAACGAAACAAGGTGTACGAGGATAGTTTGTTCCTGTGTCAACCTCATTAAAAAATGAACCGAGGAGTACCAAGGATAGTTTGTTCCTGTCTCAACCTCATTAAGAAATGAAAACAGGGGTGATGAGCATAGTTCCTAACCTTGTGTCAAGCTCGTTAATAAATGAAACAAGGAGTCTTGAGGAAAGTTCTTGATCTTATGTCAACCTCATTCAAAAATGAAACAACTCCCTTTCCAAATCGAGTCTTTGATTAAGATCTCGTAAAATCCAAGTCGAGTCTTTCCAAGATCTCAAAAGTGAACCTTCATTCCATCCACCTCGTTGAATGCAATGAAGCTTGGGGGGCATGTACCTCAATTTACATCATTATGCTGGGGGCATGCGAACTTATCACAAGCATAGTTTTTTGTTTCAAGCTTATGTAAACATGAAACCAAATCCAAGCAGAGTTATCCATGGTTCAAACTTGTGTAAAATTGAACCCATACCTGATTTACACCTTGTGATTGTTGTTTTTTATCTGCTGATTTCTTCTAGATGAGCCTTGGTTGTTTCATTTCGTTGCCACCATCTCTTTGTCTGATCATATGCTTTCACTTGGTTGTTTTTCCTTTCCTGAGGAACCGCATCGATGAGTGGTTTTATTAGCCAGCCTATTGACCATTACATGTTTTGAGCAGTTCCATCATTGCCGGAACCAGTTGCTACCCTTTATACCACTCGTTCCTCTAGGACGAGTCACCTTTAAGCTCTTTTCTGACTCGTAAAAGATGAAAAGATTGCCGAGTTTTCCTTTTTTTTGACTCGTTAAACGAAATGAGAGGTGGTCTACTTTAAGCTCTTTTTCGACCATATAAATGTGAAATGATTGCCGAGCTTTTGTCGTTTCAAGTTGTTATTGGTTACGAAATGACGTGGTTTTGATCGCTTTTCTACTTTTTCAGGTAAAATCACGAAAAGTACTCCTTGATCATAATGGACAAGCGGTTCTTTCGAGTATTGTTTTATACTTTTTTGGGCTCGAGAGACACAAATCTACCAAAAAGGACCCCCCCTGGATTTTTCTTTTCCGTGTCTTTTTTAAACTCCCTAAACATGAAAAAGTCTCCAAGTTTTGCCTATGTCAGACTCGTTAAACCTTGACAACATTGGACTCGTCACCATGACGAGACTCGAGCTTCTCCTCCCTAGGGCTCATTAAACTACTACTAGGTCGGATTCGGCTGAAGGTCGAACTTATATTACAAGCACATGCTATCCCCTTCAAGCTTGTTTTCAAAAATAACTGGGGTACTCGCCAGCAATGGTGGGAAAATTTGGAGATCATCATTGATTGTCAATGGCAGCTAGTCACTCTTGAACATCGAAACTTTTGCCTCTTATTGGGTTGGGATATCCATACATTGTCATTTGGCCTTTCGCTGGTTTGGTTTTCCATTTAGCCTCATTCCATCTGATCCATGATGTTGTCTCCATCAAGCCTCTAATCCATTGGTACCTGAATGCTGCCACCCTCCAGAGTCGTGTCGCCGACATGTTCAAAAGTATAATCCTTATGTAGTTTACATCCTTGCTTCCTCCTCCTAATACTCTGTTTTGCCATCTACCACTTGTTCCTTATCTCATGTCGTTGATGGGGGAAACATTATGGCCCTCCTGCGACAGATCGTCTCCTGTCGACATCAGCTCATTATCCAGGGGATTTATCTAGATATCCCCTTTGGTACCTTGGAGCTTGCATGCCTCAATGGCAAGTTCTTCACGCTTTACCGTCGACTTTCATCATTGGTCGTCGATTGGGTGATTCTACGAATGTTCGACTTAAACTCATTTTTTCACACTTTGTGGATTGTACTGGACAGTACTTTGAGAACCATTGGCATTATTGGTGGTTTCTCTCGCGCTTGTTAACAGTTTACATCATCGACCGGTAATCAAGCAATTTTCTATCATGCTCGACCTCAGCACCTGTATTCGAATGCTAGAATTTGTACTATGGTTGGTTGGGTTCAAGATCTCGAACTCAAATTACATATGTTCGGGCTGCATGGATTGGTTCGTGATTGCATGACTCATTGATGGATGGCTGCAACCATACCTTAGTCTTCATGGATGGATGTGACCATACCTTTATCATTATCATGGTCTTATTAGTTGGATGGATGTGTCCATACCACAGACCTAGTCCGTATGTCTTTTGGATGGCTGCGCCCATACCTAGGCTACATGTATTTCACTATCAAAGATATCAGTTGTACTTGCGTTTGCAGGTTCTTCCAGATGGTGTTCCAGCTCATTCAATTTCGTAAAGCATTTCACCCCTCCCACTCTCTCGGGCTTCATGCTTTAGGGGGCATCTGTTACACAATAATTTGTCACTGCCTTCATTCCTAGTCCTTCTATTATGTCATGTGTCCAAGTCAAACATGCTCATACTGAACAAATGCTCTCTTATGCTGCCATTGACCCACTTTTCCTAAGTTATCTACTTCATTGCGAGAATGGACTTAATATACACGATGAACAACAGTCGTTTATAGTCCAGCTGCGCTTCTAGAATAGAAGTACATCTGTTTCTTGTGGCGGTCCGATTTCATGCTCTGTCGCGAGGCTATTTGCTATCTTTAGCGATGATCTGACTGGCTACATTTCTCACTAGCGATGTCAGTGCTAAAGCTTAGTTATACACTTGCATTGATCCAGATTGGGTGAATTCGTTCCAACAGTCAGCCTTCTGGATGTCTCCAGACCTGATTCTTGGCATAGTTTGTGTCGCCCTCCTTCTCTAGTATAGTAGTTCTATCATTTGTGGTACCTTCCTTGGGGATAAGCTCTCTCTTCCACCTATCATGGAGACTCCTTCTCCTATTTAAACACTCACCTTTGCTATGATCAGCTAGTTGGCAAATTCTTGGATTGAGCAGTGCTGTTAGTGCTTTTTAGTTTGATAGATACCTGGTGTGGGTGTGAACAAGTGTGAGAGTGTTGATAGCTTGTGGAAGGTTGTGAAGTGCCCTTAACTTTGTGTAAGAACTTATGAGTGAGAGAGAGACTTTGTATATTGGGAGATCCATCTTCAAAGAGTGAATGCTTGAAGAACAGACTGGCTGGATTCCTTTGAGAAGGTTTGCGACGCCAAGACTCTGGTTGTAAGCTTGCTCTTATTTCATTATTAATGTAATCAATGATGTTTTCCTATATCTTGTATGTAATTTACTTGATAGCTCATGAATTCTTGACTTTATGAGTAAATAGATCATTGTTGTTTTCTGGTTATGTGCTTTGTTGTATTTCCTTTACATTGTTTTAGGTTGATCACTCATTGAGGAGAAGGAAGCAAAAGTCGGAGTAGCACAACAGAACTCCATCGACCACCAGTTGAGGTAGGCCTCCAACTATGTCTGTTTAAGGAAATCTATTGTTGATCTGTCCTTGTTGTGACTAGACCCACTCTAGGGCTAGAGGGGTTGCCTCTGTCCACAAAGGGAACACTTTCCTGCATCACACCAACAAGATGCACCACATTGTTATCCATGTTTATCACAAACTGACTTGCTAACTCATGGTGATATTTGACCCTCTCAACCATTTCACAAAACCCAAAACAGGACTAATATCTGAAACATGTGGTGGCTAGTGAGCAAGAAAGGAGTTCACTCATGCTAATAGATTCCTCCCTAATGATTTTTCCACCCTTGTGAGGCTTCCTAGACTGCACATTTCTTTCCCTTGAGCTATTACTAAGTGTATATTCTTCAAAACTTGATTCACTACTTCTTTCCATGCTTGTCTTAATGATGTAATGTGATGATGGTATGGTGAACAATGATAATGGGTGGGGACAAAGAAGATGAGTATGAAGAGATTTTGCAAATGTGAAGTGGAGTAGGGGAATGAAGGGAAAGATTTAGGAAACTAGGGTTTTGACTTATGAGGGACTTAGGGTTTAATGAAGGGAATTAGTTTCTTAGGGGAATAAGGAAAGGGAAAATGGAATTAATGGGTAGTTTTAGGGCAATGAAGTTTGGGAAAAGGGACAAAGGATGTTGGTTTTGCAATGAAGTGAAAATTTTGCAATGAGGTGAAAATGTATGAAGGAAAGCTAGGGTTTTGATTTTAAGAAGAAAAAATCATAAAAAAAACATGAAGAAGACTAATTTCAGCTCAAGATCAATGAAAACTAACTTGTAGGAGTGAAATGCAACATTTTGAAGATTTTGGGATAAATTTGAGTGATTTTGGAAACTCCCTGGCCAATGTGTAGTGCACTGAGACCAATGCGCAACGCCTACCTAATGTGTAGTGCCTGTATAATTTAACACTGGAAAAAACTGTCTGATGCACAACACTCCTTTGATGCGCAGCCCCGACCCTCTGATGCGCAGTGCCAACAAACTTACTGCAAATTTTGGGTTTTCTTCCTCCTTTGTTCAATTTCCCTTCAAATTGCGATGTTGGCTCTCCACTTGATGTTTTGCACAATGAAGTGAATAACTAGCATGAATTTACTTTATAAACAATGCACTTTAATTTTTCCTCATTGCAAATCCACTTTTTTAAAGTCTTAGTCAATTTTTCTCAAAAAATCTATTTTTCATTTGAAATTTGAATTTTTCTTGACCATTTGATGGACTGATGCATTGGTGCTTTTGTCTTTGTAGTGGCAGGAGTTGGCAAGGTGACCAAGAACAACTGCTGAGCTTATTACTTATAGAAACATTTAAATTACATGAAATTTCTTACAAGAAATGGAAAAACTTGGTTTTCACCTCAAAACAAAGTTTTGAGGTAAAAAAGATTTATTGAGCATATCAAAAGTAAATTTATGATTTTATGAACTTATTTATCCTCCTCATGTGCCTGTTGACCTTTTATTCAATTTTGGATGACCATGATGACAAACCCTAATACCTAATGAAACTAAATCCTAAAACTGACTGAAATGAACTGAAATGAATATAAATAACTTAAAAGAGGTTTTGAATGAGCTAACAGGTATATGACATGAGGGAAACTGAAATGGAAACCACTACCATCAGTTGATACATGACCTAATGGAATGCAGCTGATCGGATGAGACACCTAATATTCGTGCAAAAGAGTAATTTGTTCACTGATGGAAGTGTGAAGATACTAATACTAACATAAGAAACCTTCCTTTTCCATCACCTTTAGAAGTAATCATGGGGGAAATTATAGTAGAAGTGTAAATCAACAGGAAAATCTAGGACAAAAAGGTGGATAAGGAGCATGAGCAGGAAATAGGAGTTTTGGTGAATCAATTCGACCACCAACCAAGTGTTGGGGCTATAATGAGATCAATTTGTGGAGGGGATATACAAAAATTCTTGTAAACAGAAAGGAAAAAGGAAATAAGCCTTTATAGTTGATATTACTTGGAATATCCCAAGGATTAGTGTGACACTAGACAAGAGACAAGCAAATCACAAGTCCACTGTGGTTGAAATCCAAGGTAAAATTTCTGAGAAAAATGTGACAAACTAATTGACCCTTGTTCTAATTTAAGTTTTTTTCCCTGTTGTAATTGAAAAATGTGGACTTAAAAAGAAAAATCAAAGTAAGCCTTGGTCAGTACAATGGGTCATAGGAGCTAAAAGAAAAGTTACAGAAATAAGTTGAGATTATTTATTAAATCTGAATGGAATGAATACTCATTTAAACCTAAATTTTTTACATTTGGGGTCATATGAGATTCTTGTTGGTATGGATTGGTTCGAACCACACTGAGTAATTTAAATTACCTAAAAAATTCTTTTTCTTACATTAATAATGAATGGGAGGCCTATACAGTTAAAGGAGTGCCAAGAGCTTATTTTTTGAGGAAAAATTCTCCCTTACAATTAAAGAAATGTGCTCATAAATGCTACCAAATGTGTGTACTCTAGATCAAATATATTTCTAGTAACAATTAGAAAACATATCTAGAGGGTTGCCCTATATTGGAGCAATATAAATATGTCTTCCTTAAAGAAATACCAAGACTTCCTCTAAGAAGATATACATACTTTGCCATTGATGTCATTCCTAGAGAAATTTTGGTGTTAAAATATCCATATATAATGAGAATTCCTGAATTAATGGAGTTAAAAATTTAGTGTCCGGAGTGGCTAGATAAAAAGTATATAAGATTGAGTGTGTCACCTTGGGGTGCGAAAATCTTATTTGTTAAGAAAAAGGATGTGACCCTTAGACTTTTTATAGACTATAGGCAACTCAATAAAATGTCCATGAAAAACAAGTATCCTTTACCTCAGATTGATGACTTATTTGACCAAGTGAAGGGAGCTTCAATTTTCTCAAAAAATGGTTTGAGATCTAGAGACTATCATATTAGGATCAAGGATGAGTATATTCACAAAACAACATTCAAGACAAGATATGGAAATTATGAGTTCATGGTACTTTCATTTGGTCTCAGTAATGTACCAACCACTTTCATGTGCTTGGATGAATAGTGCATTTAGCCCTTTTCTGGAAAAAGTTGTCATTTTATTCATAGATCATATTCTGGTTTACTCAAAGAGTAAATAAGAACATGATCAACATTTGCATATTGTTCTTCAAACACTTAGAGAAAACTAAGCCTAACAAATGCTAATTTTACCTGAAACAAATTCAATACTTAGAACATGTGGTATATGAGGAAGGGATTGTTGTGGATCCAGAAAAGATAAAAATCTATCATAGAATGGCCAATACCTAAGGATGTAGCTGATATTAGTTATTTTATGGGAATTACATGTTATTACAGAAGATTTATAGAAGGATTTTCTAAACTAACATATCCAATTACTTATTTACAAAAGAATGGAACAAAGTTTGAGTGAAATCAGAAGTGTTAAGATAGTTTTAAGAAATTAAGGAGTTTATTAACTATTGCTCCAATCCTAAAATTAGCCGGTCTCATTAAGGATTGTGTAGTCTACAAAGATGTCTGTAAGGAAGGTTTGGGTGGGGGGGGGGAGGGCTCTAATGCAAGAAAGCCATGTAATTAGCTATGAATCCATGAAGCTAAAAGACAATGAGAAGAACTATGGCACACATGATTTAGAACTTGAAACTATCATTCATGCTTTAAAAATTTGGAGGCACTATCTTATAGGAAGAAAATGTTAGCTAAAAACTGATAATGTTAGTCTCAAATACTTATTTGACCAACCAAATTTGAATTCTGTGCATGCAAAATGGATTACATTCCTCAATGAATATGACTTTGAAAGCATACACATTAAAGAAAAGGAAAATAAGATTGTTGATGCTTTGAGCAAAAAAATAAATATTTTTTCTACTATTTCTGTAACCAGTTGGCAAACAAATCTCATAGAAAAGATCAAATCAACTACATATTTTGATAAAATAATACATGGAAATTAAAGAGAAAATTTAGAAATATGATAGGTTAGATGAAGAATAAAGTGTATTTTTATTGAACAATTAGGATTTACTAATGTAAAGAGATAGAAATTATTTGTCAAATTATACAAATATTAAAATATTTTTCTTAGATGAAGTGCACAAGAAACCAACAACTGGGTATATTGGTTATCAAAATTTAATAACTATGTTAAGGAAGGATTTGTATGGACCTAACATGAAAATAGAAACAATTGAATATGTAGCTAAATGCTTAGAATTTTAATAGGTGAAGGCTTGTCATCAACATCTGATTGGGTTGTTACCACCTTTACCCATTTTAGAATGGACGTGGGAAATATTATCAATGGAATTCATCACTAGTTTACCAAAACAAAGTAATAAACATGATTATATTATGGTAGTGGTTGATAAAATTAGTAAATTAGCACAATTTATTCTTGTAAAATCTACATTTAAGGGTATTAACATAGCATGAATATTTATGAAAGATATCTTTAGACACCATGGTATTCCAAAAATTGCGATTTCAAACCATGATGCCAAGTTCACTTCTAAATTATGGAAGGGTTTATTTGAAGGAATGGGAAAAAAATTAAATTTTAGCACAACTTGTCATCCTCATACTGATGAACATACAAAGAATAATAATAAGATATTAGAAGTGTTGAGGTTGTTGGACCCACCAAAATGTTAGGGGATCTCCCTAGTAAGAAGTCCCAATTAGACTTCAGACCATTTGGTGTAGAAGTCTCAGCAGTGGGTTGTATGGTATCACCTTGACCATGGTTTCACATAGAGGCACGTAAGATGTCCCTCTCAGTAGCAAGGGTGTGACAACTGTGGTGAGTCAAGGAAAGTGAAAGAACAATTCTAACACATGGAAAGTGGGGTGAGTGTGCCCCTTGGAAACCTGTAATAGTACTCGGCTTGGAAGGGAACACACGAGCAAAGAGGCATCAATGACTGGAAACCAAGATAGTGAGCAATCCAAAGTGATGTTTAAACTAACAACACATCTGCAACAAGATTCATATAATTGCATACAAAATAGTTCATACACAAATGCATAAGTTAAATAACATACATTGCTAAAGCAACCATAATAGTTCAACTACAATAACAACATATTCATGAAAACTTGATGGCTTTGTTATATAAATAAGTGAAAGTTCCAGCCATATAATACATTTGCGTACACTTGTTAGCCCCGATAGCGAAACGTTACAACCACAACCACCTTCTCCTCCAAAGAGATATGGTAGCTCTACATAGTGGGGAAGCTAAGGCTCATTACAATATTGTCCAAGCTTTCTCTAAGATACTCCTATTAGAAGCATGGTTGACCAAAAGCCTTTACAATGAGTTATGAGGTTCTATTTATAGAAAATGGTGGGGTGACCCTTGAAATTCCCCTTTGTGACCGTTCATCTACCCTCATGAATCTTCATCTACTCTATGACTATTACATTCAACCATCGACACTTGAAATTCCACTTGACAAGATGTTACATACAATCTACACATGTACCCATGTAAGACAAAATGGCTTGAGAAATCCATGCAAGACATCACTGACCCTCAAACTGTTTTGGTGAGACCAACCCTTTGACATCCTTATGATGGTTGATTGTGGTGAACTAATGCATAGATTGGTTGTTCGTGATGGTGTCCGTGCACTCAATGGTGACATCCTACTGAAAGCAAACTCTTGCCTCCATTGCATCCGGGTACACTGATATGGCTCCTCTATCAAACTCGTCAGATAGCATGTGCATGGTTGTCCTGGGTGTGACCGGACCGGAAACATGTTGTTGCATGGTGTCTGCACTGTTCTGCAAGCATGTGCCGGTGGCCGTGCACATCAACTTGTCAAAATACATGTTCAACTCCAGTTGAACTTGCTTCTTGTCTCCACCTTGATGAGTGTGCTAAATGGCTGGGATCACATGCATGTGCACAATGACATGTATGCCGATGAATTCCCTTACATGCAATCGACAACATTGCTCACCTTGTCTGCTCCGTGCTAGCCACTGGGATGGATCTATAACTTGTATGGGTGCAGTTTCATTTGTTTGTGCATGTTATGCCCCTGCTGTACTTGTTCCTGCTGCAACTCATTCTCTCATCTATGCAACTCCTGTTCGTCCTTGAGTTGTTGCTCTAGCAAATGCAACCCTTTCTATGTTTCATTCTCTTCCTTCTCGTGATCTTCATGCCACGTCGTCACCTCATATGCTCAATCTACAAAACTTCTTTCATCATGAGTGGATCTACTTTGAACTTGCAGCTTTTCTTTTCCTTTATGTTGTCAACAACCTTCCTCTTGCACTTGCGGCATGAAGGTGTGTTGCCTTCTACTATTGCTGATGATGCTACTCCTTGTGATGTTGCTACCATCTTATCTTGATTTCCTTTTCTATGAACAACTTGATGTCTTCACAGATAGGAAAGCTCATAGGCACTTGCTTAGCTGCAACCCCCATTGTGTTCTCACAGTGTCCTTTGACTTTGTTCTCCTGAAGGCCATTGTACTTGTGCTGACGAGAGATAGACGAACACGTGTGATACCTGGAGACATAGCAACACTCATGGCAAGCAATCTGTTAGTCAAAAACCAAAACAAACTTGATGACTGACTTAGAACATACTTGTGTGATCGATCATGAAGGTTGCAACATTTCCACCCGGAGGGCGGGAGACTGACTGCCAAAACTGTGCAAGGCACAGTCTAGCTTATGGGGAGGCTGACAGACAACTGGAACTACACAATACACAATCCATCCTGGACTGTTGAGGACTGAAACTGCGCAATGCATAATTTTAGTTAGTAGTGACATGCAACCAACAAAATTCATTGCGCAGTTTCTTGGGCCAGCAGGACACTGCTTCCAAGAATTGTACAATGCCAGCCTGGAGGTTAGTGATAGACCAGATTTGTGCAATTTATGGAGGGGAGGTAGAGCCTTCGCTTCCAGAAATGTGCAGTGCTAACTGGGCAAGGCACGGTCCGGGCCAAGGCAGCCCAGACCGGCCGACGGGCAACTGAAAACATGAGAAGTCTGGATGCATGATGAGATGAGTGCAAACAAGAGTGAATTATCATACATGCAAACAATAAGTGCAAGATCTAGTAAACGAGAAACATGCATGTGTGTGAAGCGAGTCACCGTAACGACAACCGTTTGTGCAAAAGCAATGTCATGCATGCGAAAATAGTGAGATGCGAATGAAAACTAAAAAAATGCTTCTACAAGCTAACATACATCAAAACAATAACAAGCGCTCACTAAAATCAAGCATAAAACACTCACATAATGTAAAACACAAAAAGTGATAGAAACACAATGCAAGACATGAAAAGAAGGCTTACCCCCAAAACAACTGAGTTGAATGTCTCATTGAATCCTAGATGCAATGTGGGATGTTAGAGTTGCAAGGGCGATGTGAAGAATGAGCTTTGCAGTGTCCAGTTGATGAGTTTTGATAAAATCGAGGTTGTGATGCACATGCCACAAATCTAGGAAAAATAAAACTTGGCAGGAGGTTTTTGAAATTATCCTTGCATGTAACATCTAGTTGCTAAAAATAGATCCTTGAATTAAGGGATGCCTTTACATGTTGCCTTGGGAGAAGCAATCCATGCATGCAAATCAATTTTTCTCAGTCCTGGAGGGAACTGGTCAAAATGAAGGCACAAGCATCAGTCTGCATGCTTGGGATGAAAATCTATGCAGTTTCTAGGCTGAGCAACTATGGTTTTCCTAGAGGGATTACACAATTTATAGGAGGAACAAGTGACTGCCTCCTAGGATTGCGCAATTTCTGGGTTGAGCAGTTGTCTTGGGTTGAACCTCACAATTTTTTCAAGGAAGCCTATTTGAATACATTACGCAATTTCTGAGCCCAATAGTCTGCCTGGCTAGATTTGTGTAATTTATGCTAGTTGCTGGGCTAGCTATCCCAGAGGCATTGTGCAATTTCTGGTCTAAGCAGCTGTCTAGGTATGAATTGCGCAATTTTTGAGAGGAAGACTGTTAGGAAGAATTGCGCGATTCTGGAGCTGAGCTGGGTGTCCAACTAGGTTTGCGCAATTCCCAGAGGGAGATGCTCAACTAGCAACTGATACTAAGTTCGGAAAGAAGTTTGTGAAGGGGGTGGAACAAACTTGCATGTACAAGCTGACAAGACTCTATGAAACAACTGAAGCTGATGTGCTTGACAGCAAAAGACATGCTGCTAAAGATGGTCGGTAGGGAGGCTACAAAATGAAGCTAAGGAAAATTTTTGGAGGGTGGTTGTAGCTACTACAACAAGAATATATGCTAAGAATGTATGTCATGGACAGGTCCACTGAAGGAGAAGACTATATCCACTTAGTTGAGTTTTCCTATAATAATGGGTATCATACATATTTGAAGATGGGTCCTTTTGAGGTATTGTATGGCAGACAGTGCAAGGTACCTCTAAGTTGGGACCATCTCGAGGATAGGTTAGTGTTGGGACTAGATATTCTCAAAGAGATGGAAGAAGTGGTTAAACATATTAAGAAAAATTTGAAAAAACTCAAGATCAATAGAAGAGTTATGCATACTTAAAAAAAAAAAAAAAAAAAAAAAAAAAAAAAAAAAAAAAAAAAAAAAAAAAAAAAAAAACAAAAAAAAAAACTAACTATATGTTGGTGATCATGTATACTTAAAAGTAAAACCAAAGAAAAACACACTTAGACTAGGCAACTATGCCAAGATATCACCCAGATATTGTGGACATTTTGAGGTGTTAGCGAGGATTGGACCAATTACCTATCAACTTGCTGTTCCAACAAATATAAAAATTCATAATGTATTTCATGTATTCTTTCTTGTTAAAGAATTATGTACATGACTCAACTCATATAATTGATTGGAATAGAACTAGAGAGAGATTTCCTGGAAGAAAATCTATGTATTATAGACCAGAGGGTAGTCACACTCTGGAATAGTGAAATAACTCAATTGAAAGTTCAGTGGAAGAAATTCATCCTAGAAGAGAAAGCTTGGGAGTTGGAGGATGCTTCCAAAGAAGCATATCCATATTTAGTTTAGAAAGATGGAATGGATTCTAGAGTTTATGAGTAAACACTGAGATGGTGTCAAACTCAAGAGGGGAAGGATGTGATATCCCATGACTTAGAGTTTATATTGTAAATTTGTATATATGGTTAAGTGTGGTTGTGCTTTAACGTTAAATACTTATTTGGAAATAGTTTATCAGTGTGTGTGTTTTTTTGTTTTAGGGTGGTTTATAGATATTGAGTGGTCACTACATCCATGAGAAAATCCAGGTAGATAAACTAAAAGGGATCTACCCAATGGCTAAACTAGAAAGGGATAACCCTAAGGGCATTGAGGAGATTTGACCCTCTGACCTCCATATAGGTGAGGTATTTAGCAAAAGGAACTTGATCAAGTGAGCTATCCCTTAGGGCTTAGTTTATCAATGTGATAAAATAGACAAATGTTTAATGTAAATTTGTAATTTATTATTATGCTGTTAATAAAAAGATAAATAGTTTGGAAATCAATACCGAATCTAAATTTGGCTGAAAGAGATAAAGGTTTTAATTTAATGTTGGTTATTAATTACCCTTTCATTAAGTCTTAGGCATCTAATCTAAATTCTTGGATTAATTATGATCATGGATATAATTGATCCATAACTTCCCTAACATACAAGATGTTGTCTTTACAAGTGGGAAGTAGAGCTCATAAATGAGATAGTAATTACCTGTCATCTATTGGGTTAGGTGGAGGTAGTTACCAACTACCAAATGATTGGTAAGGGGCAATTAATTTTGTTTTCATGCTGAGAAAAGGTATACAATTTTGAACTATGGAGGGGCAAAAGAAAGGGAAAAAAAAGAAAGAACTTGCATACCTGTGCCTCGGGGATGCTTTGGAGGACAAACTGTCATAGGTTGGGTGGAGTTGGTGAGCTCCTATATTAGTTCTAGACTCAAAATTTTAGGTCGGCATTCTGAACTATACATTTTTTATTTTTATGTTATAGAAAGACAATAGAGTATTTAGTATTTGTTTTCTTTCTAGATAATGAACAAGTAAAGAATCCAAGATGACTAACATCAGTGAAAATATAGAGTGTTAATTATTTTTTAGAGTTATTTTAGTAAATTTGTATATGTGAATTTTTATTGCTCAATATAAAAAAATGGTTATGTTTATTGAAAATAAATCTTCTTTTTTGTAGTTCATGAGATTATACTCACTAATCTCTGGATGTGAAAATGGTAAATATGAATTTATAAAATTATTGGAATTTATTGCTTAATTAGAATGGAAACAAAACATTTACTTCCACGTATAGATACATGATAATATAAATTTAGGAATCTAAGAATAAGGTAGAATCTAGTTCATTTTAGGGAATTTTGCTCCAACTATGTCAATACAATGTTAAAAAAATTGAAGATAACCTCTCAAAAAGTAGCTATTTTTTGCAAGAATAAAGAAGGGTAGGAAGACATGATTATTTATTTTAAATTTTAGAACTTTGGTGAAAACCTAATGATCATTAGAAGATCGAGAGACTAGAAAATAGAATGGGAATGCATGAAAATCTTGAGGGGTTGAAGTATGACTTTTATAATAGGCTAATACTAAATGTGCTAATAGTTAATTCTCTTTTAGAATTTACGTAGTTATACTTATATAAAAATGGAACTACAATTCTTCACGTACAGACTATAAGTTTATATTGTAGAAAAATTATAGTAAGAGTAAAAATATATATATACCATATTAGTAATGCAAAATATGTGTGTGTGTGTATATATATATATATATATATATAATGTTTACACTGTGAAAAAGGTTAGTAAGACCTGTTTAACTAAAACTAAACAAAGAGAACTGAATAATATATATTGTTGTGTATGAAACAAAAGAATAACCATACATGATGAAACTGATACATTTATAGCTTTGAAGTATATCATCGACACCATTTTATTAAAAATAATATAAATTTTCTTATTGAATAGTGTAGGTCTATATTGAGCTCAATAAGTTATAGTTGACAAGATTTCTGGGTTGGAAAAACCCATAAATAAGTACACTGTTAGGCATGAACGTTTGTAACCTAAAAATCTTCCAAGAAGGTACTGAGAACTTAACAACTTCAATACATAAATTAAAAGATAAATAATAGAAACCATGGTGAAATTCCTCAAAAATAGAATCGCAAACATGCTAATAAAATAGTCAATGGGTTTTAGGGTTATGCAACCTAGAATGAGGAATTCAAAACCTTCATGAGAAAAAAGAAAAGCTCCATAAAATTGCCACAATGGAAAAGGTTTCAAAGTTCCACCTTGAGAATGTTATTACCTGTGAAGAATAGTAAAAACAAAAATTAGTAATTATACTTCAATATGTAAGCGAGTTAAATTTGTTCATGTAATGTGAACTATACCCAAAAGAGGGTTATTACTTGGAAATATTTCCATAACAATGTAGGGGTGAAAGCATGAAGATGGGTTACACTTTTGGGCCAAATGTGGCAATGAAATTTCAAGTTTTTCCTCTTTTATCGAATTGAAGCCCTCAAAATTCATATAAGCACTGTGAATTTTGGTTCTGAGTAAAAAGGAAAATTGTGGATACTTATGTTATTTCCTAATGATATATTTTGTAAAAATATTTAGTGTAGTATAATATGTCAATTTTCCATTAAATGAAATGCTTGTCCTTGCAAATTTTCACACATCTTAAGAGGTATGCATGTGTTCATGTAGCATAACTTAGTCTAGAATGATGTAATTTAATACTATATTATATATATTATTATATATATTATATTATATATATATATATATATATATATATGTATATATAAGCATGATCTACATGGAGAGGGTAAGTTTTTGGCATTAATTTTTTTTTTTTTTAATGCAAAAAATATTTTTTATTCTTTTTGGAAGTTGGCGAAGTAATATTTTAATTGCATTTTGCAGAGATGTGTCTGCACATAAGATTTTTTCAATTGTTTAAATAAATTAAAAAATCAAAAGTACCCCTTTGAAGAGGACTTGTAAACGAAGATAATGGTATTTTTTGAAATTTTTTCGTTGTGTACATTTTATGATATTGATTTTTTATTCAACCTCTTTAAAACAATTCAAAAAAAATTCAAGCATTATGTTTAAAATAAATTAGATGAAAAACATCATATAAATTAAAAAATGTCTAGATTATTTCATGAATCCAACGTAATCAACTTCGCCACCTAAGGATACATTTAGCCCTAAGTCCATTAGGGTACAAAATGGAGTTGTAGAAAATTTTGTAGAAGGGGTGCTAAATTGCTGATTTTAGGACTTAAAAGGCTTGATCGAGCACTTTAATTTCAAATTCAAATAACTCGATAAAGGGTTTCATAAACCATCGATTGAGTCATATACGTGGTTAATAGGGGCTCAATCGAGTTATGTAGCTTGATCAAGCCTCAAAATTTGTTTTGAATGATCTAAAATTAAAATTTTACCTCATTTTAAAATTCCAAACCTTATTATAATTTTTGTTATAATTTCTTGTAGAAACCTTATTAAATTTAATATTAATATTAATATTAAAAGAATATTGCAGAAATTCTCACTATAGATTAAACTTATTATGCAATATATCTAAAACAAAATACTTAATCTACTTCTACAATCAAACTTGCGGAAGCTTAATTGATTTGAGCAAGATCAAACAGAACACAAGTAACAGAGAAGAAGAATCAATACACATGAAACACAGAAGAATACTCTCGGGAAAGCCTCAACTAAAAACCCCGCTATCTGTATTATCATAGAAGTGGAAATATCTCATGATTACAAACAACTTTAGCTCTCATAACTATCCAGCTCTCAGTACAATCCTCGCTGCTGCTCATAGACAGAATAGACAACTCATATGCCTTCTCCTCTATCCTCCAAGCCTCCTATTTCCTTGCACAGTTTTCCCTGGGTGCTCCAACTATAACCTTGTGCGATGCTGATCTCACACACTACTCCAACACACTATAAAACTGCGCAAATCTCAAGGAATGAATTCCTTCTGCATGCAAGATATTTTCTTATAGGAAAATTCTTGCAACTGATAGTACACTATCCTTGCCTTTAATCTCAATTGGGTATTTGTTTGAACTGGCATGCATGAGTTATTTATGAGAGAATATTCAGTTATCTGGAGCACACTAATTTCATGCATGCATGCATTAACTGATTGAACTCACAATTAGTTCCTCAAACTGTTTGGAACTAATTTAACTGGAATTAACTCAGTTAATTGAGCTAACTAATTACAACTCAAATAAAACTCATCCTTATCTCCTTAATTAAGGAAAATATCCTTAATTTAAGGGATAACTATTGCATGACTTCACAAAGACTTCTACCTTGAATTTCTCCAACTAATTAACTCAAGATGAATTAATTAATTATTTTTCAAATAACTGGTGAGACTAGATAGGAAAATATTCTTGTTGCCACATTTCAACACTCCCTCTCAACAAGAAAGGGATTATCTGCCACCCCGATCCTATCTCTATGGAACTTGAAATTACACTTTGACAATGCCTTAGTCAAAATGTTAGCATCTTGCTCCTTGGTCGAAATATACTACAACAACATGATCCTCCTCGCCACACAATCTTTGAGATGATGATACTGAATGTTGATATGCTTGGACCTGTCATGAAATACTAGGTTCCCAGAGAGTTTGATACAACTCTAATTATCACAATAGATCACAGTTGGATGCATCCTCTAATCAAACAAACCAACTAGAATTTTCGCATCCAAATGGCCACACATGCTACCTAATTTGTAGCCATGTATTTAGGCTCTGTTGATCTGAGTGCAACCGACCTCTGTTTCCCATTGTACCAAGAAACTACAGCTGACCCAAGGTTGAAAATTCCTCCTAATGTGCTCTTCCGATTTGATGGACTCCCTGCCCAATTTGCATCTGTGAAGCCCTGTAGCTTCACTCCCTCTGTCCGTATGTACCATAATCCATATTGAGATGTGCCTTTGAGGTATCTCAAGACATGCTTAGTTGCCTTCCAAAACATCTTGGTAGGCTGAACCATAGCTTGACTCAGTTGGTTCATCGCATAGCACAAATGTTGTCATGTGTTCACTAAGTATATCAGTGAACCCACAAGCTGCCTGTACACATTAGCTTCTACTACTTCTCTTGAAGTAGCATCCTCCTTCCTCTAGTTACCTTCTAGAGGAGTCTGCATGGGCTTGCACTTCTCCATGTGGAATCTCCTGAGTATCTCATTGGCATACTTGCCTTGAGACACAAACAACTCCCCATCCTTTTGCCACACTT
>APFE031446343.1:0-11698 GCA_000404065.3 Pinus taeda | reverse complement strand
ATTTATCATTTATTTGGGGTAATATTTTCCTATTCCTTTAGCTAAATTTGACCCAAATTATTATTTTTTGAAATTTTTATTTGAATATTCAGATCTATTTCTATTTTTAATATTATTTTTATTTGATTCAAATTAGCAGTTTCAATTCAGTCATTAGCAATGCATTGACTACATCTTTATTTATCTGGTGCCTAGATCTAATTCTTCATTTTGTCCTAGCGATTCTACAATGTGATTTTTTGTAACATACCCCGGTAACCTCGCATGTAAAAGTAAGGAGTTAGAATTTTTTTTATACAAATTACCACAAGTAATTATCCAATTCACAACTCCGCAATTCATCATTAACCATTAGGTATAATATTCATTAGTACATCAAGTAAATTGCCATCAAAGACAGTAAGTTACATAACCATTACATAACCTTTAACCACCACTGTGGTAGTGTAATAACATAAACTGTCTCATGAATCCTTGCATTATTTCATTTGATTTCTAATATTATTTAATCTCATACTTGGACAAGTATGATTATGCCTAGATAAAAACATCACACAGGATTCATTGATCATCAATGACAAGAAGCCAATCACACCATTGAACACCAATATACCCTGGAAACCCCGTAGGGTGAAAACCAGCAAACGTTTAATCTTATTATTAAACACTCGTGAGGATTTCACCCCTCACTCAATGGCTTATAAGGGATTCCATCCCTTAACCATTGTTATAAAATTATTACAATGATTTATCATTAAGTTGACACATAACTAGCTGAAAGCTAATACAGTTTCCATGTAATCTTTTACTTACATACCGCCACATGCAACATTCCTTGTGGCTTGATTGTTCTAGCAATGTACGATCCTGCAACTTGTACTCATCTGCGTGGACCGTTACCCCTCTTCCTGCCACAACATTAAACATCACTTTTCTTTGGCTCCAACCGCCATCGCTTCCTGTCAATGTTTATCATCAAGCAGCTTTGGCAACAAGATTAGATACCATATTATTCAGTCAATAATCAACCTCTAAAAGAGATCTTTTAACATCTACTCATATGCATGAGCAAGCATGACATGCTATTTAACCACTACATACACTCAAGTAAATATTATTTGACCTCCACAATGTTTATTTACTTTAATGCATAATTCTCTTTAAGAGATCTAACTCTTTAGTTCTACTAACATGTATAACATAATCGTTACATCTTCATACATGTAATAAACTATTATTTATGTACTTAAGCACATATGTTCTTTTCACATAGTTATTTTTCGAGAACTCAACATAGTCTCTCTAACATACAAAGAACATAACTCCATATCACAATGGCCATTCTTTGTGCATACCATAGCTTATCATATTAGCCATTCTTTAATGTATGCAACACCTATTCCCTTCACTAGAATACTACCATCATTTCATGCAACAAACCACATGCTTCTTTCCTAAAGAAATTCATTATAATCCTCATTTCTCAATCTTCCTATATGAGGGTTTCTCAAAATTCCCTTTCATTAAATTATTAAAGGCATGCATCTTTATGCATAAAAATCAAGATACAAAAACAAGGTTAACTTATCCTTTATGCATCAAAATCAAGAAGTCAACACAACTCATCTAACAAAACAATCTTTCAAGAGATTATATTTTTCAAGAAAGTTAACATGACCACTTTCTCTATGTACACACAAAATCACAATAGCTACCCTTACGTGCATGCAACATGTGTCCTTCCTAACACAATTACTTTTACTCAATGCACATTATCTTTTCATGAAAGAAGTAAGGTTCTTGATATGATATGAACACTATTCATATATCTTTCAAAAATAGGAAACTCTATTTTTGTTTCAAGAAATCTACTCATAAAAGCCATCCTCTTCACACATGAAGTATGCACACTTTCCTAAAAGGAAAACTATAGAAATAAATATCTATGAGCCTAGAAGCACTTCACTAGCTAATTCGATCATGCATGTAATGCATAAATATTTCACATGAACTTAGAAATTAGCTCGTATCGCAATGCCATTAGCATATATCCTTTTTCAAGAAACTTTTATACAAATATGTATTTTAATTCAAGAAAACTAACTTGGCCACTGCCATTAGCATATATCCTTTTTCAAGAAACTTTTATAAAAATACTATTTTAATTCAAGAAAACTTGGCCACTTTTCACGCTATGTCCTCAGGATATTTATATGCTTCTTCTCCTTTTCTCAAGAAGATATTTTGGCTATATTTAACAAGGATTTTATTCCAAGAAAATGATGAGAGACAAGCATTTTACACACAAGACTCACATGTAGTCTTTGTGAGAAGAACTACCTATTTTCTTTACCAAGAAAAACATAATCACTATTTAACTTCATGAATTAAAATACTTTTCTTTACCAAGAAAACTTATAAAATATTCAGTCTTTAACTGAATGTATTAACATGTTTTCTTTACCAAGAAAACACATAAAATAATTCAGTCTTTAACTGCACCCATTAACATGTTTTCTTTACGAAGGAAACATATAAAACAATCAATCTTTATTGCATGCATTATCATATTTTCTCTACTCAGAAAACACATAAAACAATCAATCTTTTACCGCAGAAGGCAACCACATGCTATTTTCCAACTGTTTAATAAAATGCAGCTTATTATTCTCTATAAAAAGTGCAATTACTTATCTTTTCAGTGACTCACTCCATGCTTCCACTGCATGCTTCCATCACCTGTCGAAGTTAAAACTGATATCCGTCTGACATCCATGTCAAAATTATAAAAATGATGTGATTGTCTAATTGAAATTCCAACTCAAGTTCTGTTGCACCGAGACTCTCATAAGCTAGGAGGTTTCCAGCACCACAACTTAAAGGAGCCACACAAATATACTGAGTCAGTTCAACACGTTAAAAATGTTATAAATGAAGAAGTGAACCGCTGGCAGAGTTTTATCCATCCCTGCTCGATGAAACCGTTCTGCAACTCCTCTGGAGGCTGAAGGCGCTGCCAACGACCTATTGGTCTTGGAACAATCCAACCCTTCTACGCTTTACTAAACCGTGGAAGTCCCCACATCTTCCATCATCTTCGAAATCTGGATCGTATAACAGAGAACTAGCTATTGAAAGCCTCCTCTCTCTTGTATTGTCTTCAGAATTTAGGGAACCACCTCCCTCTATCACAAGCTCTCTTTGTTTTTAATCTCGTTCTAAGACAAAACATAATCAAGAACCAACTAACGAATTTCGGTTAATATACATGAATCTTCACGGAACTTAAATTCATTGATGCTGTAAAAGCTGGGTTTCTACACGTTTTACGCTACTAGTAGTCACATCTCCGCACCCGTCCGCAACCAATCCCCCATATCACATGTTAAGGATTCTTTTCATGCACTCCGCTCATTCAGTTTCCCAAGAATCAGTTAATAACTGATTCGTAACTATCTCTCATCTATTTAATTTACATTGAGTTACTTAGGGATGTTACATTTTTAAGGAAAAATGTCTCAAAATCAAATTATCATAATTTTAGCTTTTAGAAAAATGTCTTCACATGACTTTTTTTTAGAATTCACATATATATTTATATAATTTAGTTTTATTTTATAAATGTTTTTATTGGGATTTAATTTATATGAAACAATTTTATACCATAAATTTAATATCTATTTTAGTTTTATTAAAATTTTTTATAATTATTTTAATTTAGTTTTTTTTAACTGTTTATATTTAAATTTTTTAGTTTTTATAAACTTTTATTTAAATGGTTTAAATTTTGCAAAAATTTTAAATTTTAACATTATAAAAAATCTCACTTTCTTCCTTAATATAATTAAAAGAAGTATATTTAATTAACCGAAATATATTTTTTCAAATTAATTCATTTTTAAAAACTATAAAAATTGAAAAACAAATTAAAAACACACATTTCGCCTTGTCAGGTTACTTTGCCTATCAACATATGTATGATAATTAGGGTGTTATTATGCCAGATTAATTTATTTAATTAAAATATATAAACACACATTTCTAACCTTGCCATATTACTTTGCTTATAAATATATTTATAATAATTATGATATTACTGTTTAGAAGTTTTTGTGGTTGGATTTGTTAGAATGTTGTATTTATTTGCATCAAAATTACGGTGTTGTATATGGAGTGCCCAAATGCTCCATTTTAGAAGCTGATGTTTTTCTGATGACTTAAACTTGACCAATATACCTAAAAACTAGTTTCATAATCAAAGTTTTCAACATTAAAATAGAAATATAACTCTTTTTAGATTTAAAGGATAAAGTGGAAAATGAATACCTTTATTTATGGGGCAGGGTGTAACCCAAATTACCCCAACTTCAGCAAAAAAAAATTATACTAAAAATTACATTAAGTAAAAACTTACTATAATGTAAGTAATATCCCAACATTAAAAACTTTACTCATTAAACTTCAAATTTTACTCACTAAACCTTGTTCAAAAATTCTGAACTATTTTAAAGAATAAAACTCATAACCCAACAGTTGGAAATTATTAATTCCTACCTGTCTATGGTTATAATTCTCCATTTGAGGAGTTTGTTCCTATATGATAGGAATTTAGTTTATCCTAGTTTAGTGTGTGGTTGAGAGAATCTCTCAACCACACTAGTGTACGTCCAAGATAGAATTCCTATCTTGAGACTATTGATTGTATAAATATGTTTGTAATTTTCCTCATTCATGAATATTAGAAAATATATTGATTAAGCTACTTTTATCTTGGTATCAGAGCCCCTTACGGGCCTGGGCCCTCCTGGGCTGAGGGAAAATAAAGAGTTTAGTTTATGTATAGCTTTATTAATTTTTTTCTTAGTTTGTCCATCAAGATTGCATTGCTGCGCTGCGTCCATGTTGACTGGCGGTACCAGTTTTCAGATCGGTTCGGCGCTTAATGCTGGATTGGATCGATTGTTTGGCATGGTCGGCAGCATTCAAGCCTGCATGGGTCGGCAAAATAGAGGAGGCCAGATTCTGTTCGGTGTAGGCTGTTGTATGACTGCTTGAGGCCCGCTAAGCAGAACAAACATCAGTTCAGATTGCCTAGTGATGTTGAGATCGCCCCTTGAGGTGGAGCTATGTCGTCTGAGTGAAGGAGGACGAGGGTTGTGTGAAGCTCCTGTGGTAAGATCGGCGTAGTTCCTGTCAGGTTTTGAGTTGAGGCCACCACGCCTCACGGTGTTGCAGGGGGTGCTGCAGGTGATCGTAGCGCTGGCCTAAGGGTAGGAGTTTTTCAAATAAACCATAGTTCCTAACCTTCTAAATCAATTAGATTGAGATCTCTGCAAATTTTACAGAGTGGTGGTGGATCTGTGTTCGGATCAGATCAAACAGCATCGTGGATGTGAATCTATGGCGTCATTGGAACTGTGGGGTCGGTGATTATCGTAGCATCATGGTATATCGGTTAAATTGTGCTACTTTTATCTTGGGGAAACTTGCTTTTCTGAGCTTGCCAAGGGTGCAACAATGCAGTTGTTCAATTTCAGTGAAGCCATAGCCATTAGTAGGAGGTCTCCTGAGAAGTTGTTCAAGATCCTTGATCTGTGTGAAACTCTTTCGGAGCTTTTGCCTGATATTGAGTTGGTGTTTTCCGATGAGGTGTGCGCAAATGTGAAGACACAGGCCTCAGAAATATTGACGTGGCTTGGAGAAGCAGCCAGAGGGATCTTCACAGAGTTTGAGAATGCAATTCAAGGGAGACTTCCAGAACACCTATCCATGGAGAAGGTGAAGGGCTCAGATCTTAGAGCTCTAATTGGAGATGACTGGCTGAGTAAGCGTGTTAGTAGTTCGAGTACTCTGCATGGGGAAGTCAACAAGAGTTGCTGCGTGGAGAAGAAAGCATTGTGGAGTGAATTATCTCCGGGAGATTGATCATTCCAGAACGTCCCACAAATTCCTTTTGTTCTGAATTCTTGAGCAGGTTCGAAATCTATTTTAGATACTCTGCTAGTTTTAATTTAAATGTGGATTGGATTGGAATGTTAAAGATGACATTGGAGGCATTTGAAATCTCTCAGCCATTTGGTGCAATTTTAAAGCTACCATTTTTTTATATTAGATCTGTTGACGGAGAGGCAGAGATCTGCTGGAAAGGATCTGTTAAATCATTGAGCCACTCCTCTATTGTGAATTTTTTGTCCTTGTGAATTTCAACACATTTGGTTCATTTGCATTGGTCATTATTTTGCTCCTCGGTGGTGTGGCGGCTTTATGAGGCGCTGGAGAGGGGCAATGCAGAGACGGTGCAGAGGATTTTGGCTCCCGACCTGGAGTGGTGGTTTCATGGCGCTCCCGCTTTTCGACACTGTTGATGGTTATGAAATTTCTTCCGAATTATTTTGAGAAAGGAGAACTGGAGAAAATGTTCTTTCTGTTCCCTGATCCGCACTTTAAAGAAAAGGATCACCGCCGCGGAGTTATTAGCGTCCCGCTGCTCGCAGAGTACGCGTATGCGATGGCGGTGGGAGGGATTCTTTACACTGTAACTGATGTTGAAGAACTCGGCGATTGGATGAAAGGTTGCTTGGATGCACATCCTCTATTTGAGAAAGTTCCAGAAGAAGAGGTGAAGAATGATCCTGTCGTGAATCTCTTGACGATCGCGACGGAGGAAGGGCATAAGGTTGCTAGAAACGAAGGCCAGGCGTTTATGGCTATATACAGGCGCATCGCTTGTAATGAATATGCCTATGATGACATCATGATCCAAGAAAATGGCATCATTGCCTATTGAGGAAAAGGCAGGATACATGAAGATAAGAGGATGGTTATTGATATATTACTACTACCCCAGTCTACTAGGTGGTTTGTATGTTTGTTGTAGATCAAAAGTGTTGCCATGATGTCATGTTGTATATTGTTGGTCATGTGAGTAATGTAAATCTGGTTGAAAGAATTAATTTATTTGTTGTGACATTTAGCTTGGCAAACTAGTGTCACCAGTGTAAATCTATGTTGGAATTTGCCATTTCAACAATAGACAAATCTATTTGCAGGAATGATTTATTACCAGATATGAGAAGACATGACAGCTACATCAGAGATTGGAGGATGATCGAGATCCTATTGCAGATTGTTAGCAAGCATGAGGCAGTATGCTTGAAAACTGTTCTTGAAGGGAAAATTGTGTTCTCTTCGTGGGCTGTGAGTGCCTATGATCTGGTTACTTTATCAGTGGACCCCTCATAGATGAGGTAAAGCAGCAACAACGGTTATGGTGGACAGCAAAGTAGTTTTTTGTTTGAGTTAGTGTGGTTTGTGGAATAGACTCCCTAGCATGTTGTAATAGTCATTGTATGTACTCAGAAACTCCAAATGTTGAAGTATGAAATGTAAGCCTTGCAAAGGCATTTGAAAGTTCTTGGTGATCTTAAAACCACTTTGTAATGGTTTGTGGTCAGCCTGAAACCATCTTGTGTCACTGTAATGTGATGGTTGGTGGTGAGCCAGAAACCATCTATAAAGCCTTAGTGGCTACAGGAGTTGCCCGGTGGTGGCGAATTGGAGTTCCGTGATCGGACATGCCCGGTGGTGGCGAATCAGAGCTCTATGATCTGCTCGGTGGAAGCAGATCGGTGTTTTGCCCAGTGGTGGCATATTGAAGTTGGCGGATTTGCCCGGTGGTGGTAAATCGGACTTGCCCGGCGGTGGCAAATTGCCTTTGTGGCTATGTGTACACAGGAGCTTTGTGCTCGTAGGAGCAGGTGGACTGCAGTAACACCTGACTCGGACTCAGATGATTTTTTCTGAGTAGAAGGGGATTGGCGCGCTTTTCGCGCTGATAGCAGCGCCAGGAAGGCCAACTGGCGCGTCTGTTAGGCCATTAATCACGCTAATGGGCGCGGGTTTTACGTTCAGGATCGCGCCAATTCACCTTAAAAGGCATCCGCGAGATCAGAGAAGTTGTGGATCTGTCCGAGGGCGGCAGACTGTGTTTTTTGGAGGTTTTGTACATGCAATTCGCCTGATGGTGGTGGATTTGACTATCATGACAAGTAGTCATTAAAGGGGGGAGTTGGAAATTATTAATTCCTACTTACCTATGGTAATAATTCTCCATTTGAGGAGTTTGTTCCTATATGATAGGAATTTAGTTTATCCTAGTTTAGTGTGTGGTTGAGAGAATCTCTCAACCACACTATTGTACGTCCAAGATAGAATTCCTATCTTGAGACTATTGATTGTATAAATATGTTTGTAATTTTCCTCATTCATGAATATTAGAAAATATATTGATTAAGCTACTTTTATCTCCAACATTAAAAACTTTACTGGAACTTTCCCTGAAAACTTTGCTTATTAAGCTTTATCCAAATTAACCCATTTGAATCCAGTTTAAAATAACCTTGCTTATTAAGCTTTACTCAAGTTAACCCATTTGAATCCAGTTTAAAATAACATAGATCATTAGATTTTGGAAAAAACTAATTGAAAGGAAAAAAAAAAATGAAACTTTATAAAAAAACTGCCTTTATAAAAAATAGGACAATTAGAGTGGCCCATATAATCATATAATGTTGACTACTGAATGCCATAAATGTTGCTTAATTAGCGTTTAATCTACCCAATGGCGAAGAGAAACTAAGCGTGTGAAATATGTTTTCATGTTTTCGAAAGGGAACAAACACATGCATTCCCAATGCAACGGAAACGATAAAGGCTGTAAACTACCTTTCTTTGAACTATATCAGAGGGAAATTAGGATTTTTAATCATTCTCAATAGCAAAACTATCATGGTTGATTTGGAAAATTTCACCATGGAACTTTTGAATTTTTGAAAGTTAAAACTCTTTCATGACATAGAAATTGCGGTTTGTATATCTTTTATCGTTGTTTGGGTTTTTCTATGTTAATCTCAACCTTTTCGTGATCATCTATTAAAAGAAATTAATCAACTATTGGTGTTTTTGAAAGCTTTGATTCCTAGAAAACATTAGTCAATTTCCTAAGTTTTGAACCGTAATAAATCAATTATTTCTGCTTCAATCTGCAGACAGCTTTGAACTCGTAACTTTTACATATTTTGTGGGTATAATTCCATTGGCATGTATCTTTGTTTTAACAATTCTGTGTGGGATGCATATGCAGGTGAGCGAATTCTTGTGTTTGAGTTCATTTCCAGCGGTAATTTGTATGATCGACTTCACAAGAACCAGGGTCTCACAAGTCCACTGCCCTGGGCCGCTCGTATGGACATAGCGTATCAAGTTGCTGTGGCTTTGCAATACCTTCATGAAGAAGCAAAACCTCCTGTCTTGCGTCGTGATGTCAAGTCTGCAAATGTTTTGCTGGAGGATGATAACTGTGCTAAAATGGCTGATTTTGGACTATCAAAGTTGGGCCCAAAAGACAACCAGTTTACATTCACTGCTGTTAGAGGGACTTATGGTTACATGGATCCGGAATACCAGAAAACACGAAGATATTCGGCCAAAAGTGATGTGTATAGCTTTGGTGTGCTTCTGCTGGAACTTATCACAGGTTTAAAAGCACTACATGAAGACACACCTCTGGCAGAATGGACTCAGCCATATCGTAGCGAAGGCATATACAGATTCATGACAATTGTTGATGGAAATATGAAAGATGATATTAACATGATGGAACTGCAGATTATGATCCAAATTGCTAATTTATGCTTACTGGGCATTGGTGAAGAGAGATCTTCGATGAGGGAGATCGTGAATATGATGAGGGAAAGTAGAAATATAAAAGCAAATGGGAAGTTATCCGATGGTGGGCAGTAGAAATATAAAAGCAAGTGTGAATTAAATTTAGGTGACGCTTGAGACAGATGGAAAACTTACTTCATGGTGGTCATGGTGATCGTGCTGCAGTGTGACTTGAACAAGAGATAAAACTTAAGATAAAAATGTAGCAAGGCTTTTTTTAGCATGAAAAAAATGACTGTTTTTGTACTATATAAAAAACAGTACATAATCCGGGAATTATGGGCATGATAGCCGTCACGTCATCTGCATTTTGATTATATACATTAAGCATTGACAACATTTTCATCTATACTTATCATCAAAACTTCGTGCCAACATATTCATCTATACTTATCATCAAAACTTTGTGCCACTCATGTAAATCTTTGTGCCACTCATGTGAATCCTGTAAAGTAATAATAATTAAAAATTTTACTATTTATGTCCTTTTCCTTAAAACATAATTCCTCGGAAATACTACTACTAATAATACTATTTACAAAAAAAGACATAGAATATACTACTACTAATAATACTATTTACAAAAAAAGACATAGAATTTTTACTTATTTTTTTTGCTTTGCTTTGTGTATAACCCATGGAAGTGTATTAGTTACCCTAGCAATGGTAGACATCCAGCATCCATAGTATATGCTCCCATCTTTATTTCGATGTGCATATCATCCAGTTCATCCAATAGACCCAGCGTGGACATGTGATCTGCATTTTGGTTATAATCTTGTCCAATACGCTGGATAGATGAGCTTTGAAAAGTGGCCAAAATATTTTCAATCTGGCAAAGCCAACCATAGGGTGTGTTCTGTTGTATCTTGTTCCTTCCCAGTACATGTTCAATAATAATCCGATAAACCCCAAAAATATGCATGGAGGGGATGTCCAAAAAATTAGAGAACCAAAGCAAGCCCCATAATGCCATGACTTTTGCCTTCATGTTTGTGTCCCTACCAGCACCGCAGTGAACCCAATATTCTTGCTCTTATGTAAGTTTGATCCAAAATCCACATCAACAAGTCCCTCTTGGTGCCGCCCCATCAAAAACTCTCGTTGGATATACAATGCTTGGACCAAATCTCCGACATGTCTTTTCCTTGGGCACTCTGCTTTGTACAAAATCACCACTGATCCATTTTGATATTCGGTCCATCACCAACACTTCTTTCACCTTACAGTTATCAAATATAATTTGATTGTGCCACCACCATATCTTCCAGAAAACATCTAGTGGAATCAGCTTCCATGTGGTACTTTGTTCACTCCACCAATACAAACATTCAAAGATATAATCATATTGTATGAAAGTTGTACCAATTTGTACAGCAAAATATCGCCATATTTGGACCGAAATATGACATTTTAAGAAAAGATGGATATTATCCTCCCCCTCATTCCTACAAAGATAACAAATCCCCGACCCCTTCCATTTTCTCTTTAGTAGGTCGTCCCATGTAAGATTATTATTCTTCCAAACAAGCCAAAGAAACATAATGATCTTAGCGGGAAACTTAGTGCACCAAAATTTATAGAACCAACATACCTCTGTGATGTGAAGCTTCTAAGTGCAAAGGTTGTAGTATGTGTCCACCACCTTAACTTCTCCTACCTTTTTCTTGTCGGCCCATGTGATATGATCCCCACACCCATCACGGTAGATGCTAATGGATTTCATCATGATCCTGATTTGTTCCCATTCGAGAACATTCTGGCCTGACAAACCTAGTTCATTGGCCCTCTTCCATATAGGGACATGTCCAAGCCATTCCCAGATGACTTGGTTCCAATAGAAAATACCTCGTCTATTGAAAACTTGTATTAAGTTCACAGATATGCACGAGTCCCTACTCATACTGAGAATCTGGTCCATGCCAATCATAACTCGGTGTCCAGTGCCAAATTGCCAACATAGGTTTTGAAG
>APFE031446336.1:99063-127030 GCA_000404065.3 Pinus taeda | reverse complement strand
TTATAACCTATCCCTTGGTAAAATTTTCATCTTCACAGAACAACTTGATGACTTCTATCAATTTAAGATTGATAGTGAGGGTGTTACATCCATTATCGAGCAGGCATCTATTTTTCTTAAGTTATGTGAATACTATGAAATTGACTATGAATATGTGGCTTGTATACTTTTCACCCTCACTTTTGAAGGTCCGGTTAAGAAGTGGTGTCATACCCTACCACCCACTTCCATTCATTATTTTGAACACCTAATCAAGGAGCTTCATTTATAATTTGATAGGTGTGATTACCAAGATATTCTTAAAATAATTATTCAACTAATTATGAAGCCTAACTAATGAATTGAGGATTTCTCTAATTGATTACTTCACCTTTGATATGAATTTCCTGATGAAGATATGAATTTGGATTTCTTGAAACAAAATTTTGATCATTTGGTTCATATCTCTTCACATGGTGAATCTAAACCTCTCAATTTTTCTTCTTCCCCAACTCTTGTAAATCATGAGACACCTCTAATTTTATAGGAGGAACCTATTATTCATTTTGTTCCTTTTCCTCATCCTCTATTAGTTCCGATGTGAGTGCCTCCTTGTGATGATGCTTAAGGTGGGAAATATGCAAATCAGATTACCAATCCATCTCCTCAACCTTAATCCACTTGTCACGATTTAGATCTAATGGAGGAAACCTTGGAATTATTGATGGAGACCAGGGTGAATACAAATCATTTCATTCCTCAATATGACATTAGTGGTATTAACCTTAATATTGAATTTGGTTCCATTGAAATTGTTACTTATTCAAGGGACATCTAATCTCCTCTATCATATACATGCCATGACTACTTGTACCATGATCCACTTGATTAATCTGGTCCACCAACTAGTTATTTACAGTCTCATGATTTTCAAGTTGTTGGTTCAAATTGAGATCAAGTACAAGGTAGTCACACTATACAGGTAGAGGAGAAGGAAAGTGGAGATAATTTTCATTTCACTTCCCTCTTCCAGTGTTCCCCATGTCAAGATGTTTCTGTTACATTCTTAAATGATTTTCAATCAACTAATCTCAGTATTTATCTGAATGAAGTTGATTTTTTAAATCAATTTATAGTCTTGGGTAATAATCATTCTGATGATGATGACTTTCTTGATGTATGTGATGATGAATTCTCAAGTGCATAAACTAATATTTCATCCCCTCAAGAAGATTTTGATTTCAAATATTTAGATCTAGAATCTGATTTGGTCAAAGAATATGTTCTTATTGAAACTTCCTCTTCATTTCATTATCCCTTGTGTTCTACCATTGTTTTGCATCTATCTGTGATGAAGATACTCCATGCTCTTCAAGTTATTCATCTAATGAGTTAGCTTCTCAATTGGCACAAGGTAGTGAATTTATCCTTGATGAAAATGAAAATAATCAAATCATTAATTATTCTTTCCATCCGTCATCATCTTTTGTTTTGCATGAAGACAACTCTTCAAATCAACTTTCTCATTAAATATATTTGATTCATAGATATCTACATGTGATTTCAAAATAAACTTTCCACTTGAGTAATATGGTTGTTGAAGCTGTAAAATTTTATCAGCCCACTAATAAAGATGGCTGCCATCTAGTTCATAATGGTCTTAACGAAATCGGTGGTAGTAGTTGTCATCACACCATGCATGGTATTGTTCAATCTTCAAAATGAAATTTTACAATCCTTGAAAGTTCCGAGACTTGTTATAAAGTAGAGGCACTTCAAATTCCAATGATGGTTATGTTAGAATCTTACAACTCTGGTAAGATCCTCGAACTACGTCAGGTCTAGTTTTTCTCACAAAATTATTTCATTCGCATGGTCTCACTGGACGTAAATTCCTTCTTGAAAGATGTTGGTATTTTAGTTGTAGTCTTTTAAACCTTCAAGATTGACTTCTATTAGGATTCAATATTCTTCTTTAGTTGATTCATCTCTATGCAAGGCTCTTGTTCTTAAATCGAGTTTGAAATGTATGTCTCTAATAGAAGCATGGAACTGTGAAGTTGATCACTTCAAAGACCATCTTTGGCCGAAGTAATCATGTATATCAGATGCATTTTAGAATAGTCAACACTTGGTTTTTCATGTGAATGTTATATTGCAAATATGTTTCCTCATCGTACCTGAAATTCTCTTGAGTGATGATGAATGCATGAGATATTTAGCGAATCAAATTCTTCTTCATTCAATGTGTGTTGACGAGTTTCATGTATTGGCATTCCTTTTCACTTCTTTAGACAATTATGATGTTAGTGCAATGTGTAACTAAAAAATGGTTTATTACATTCATCATGCAAGGAAGATAATTCTATTATTTAGAGCATTTGTGAAACTGATCTGAGTGATCTATTTTTTCTACCTACTGACTGAGAATCTCATGTTGTAATCAGTCCATCTAATCATCATGTTTTCTTTAGTAATTATCATTCAACTTATCATTGTCTCACCAACATATCTAATGAAAATTGCTCTATATTCTTTAATATTTATGGTCCATCACACTATTCAGATACTTGTCAAGTAGTTGAGGTACTTCATCCTTTGTTGATGGTTATATTAGGTCCTCACTATCTTGACAAACCTTCTATACATAATCAGTTTCATTTTTCCTCACAATATTCTCATCCTCATTCCACGCTTTTAATTGAAAATTCACCTTTTCAAGGAGGTCATGGCTTTTAAGAGGATTGTTTCTAATTTTACAATCCAATCATTAAATGGTTGGGGCAATATTACTTAGTAAGCTTGATCGCAAATAACAAGTTTTGATATTTCCTCATGCTTGTGAATGAGTATAGTGTAGATGAAGATACGTTTGCAAGAAACTTCAAAGGTCTTTTTAATTATGGTTTTCATCAAAAAGTTAATACTGCGAGATAGTTAGAAGTAGTGGCTATGACATACCTTTCTACTGATATGCAATACCTTCAATTTGTTGTGCAATTTATTCAATAAATCTTATCAATCACAAATTGGTTTATATATGTTCTAATTGCTTGAACCTTTATGTATGTAGGTGTGGAGAACTTATAGTGGCTATATTGGAAATTTCATTATACTTGGCCCTGAACTTCTAGTGAATTAGGTCAAGAGTAGGTATAGTTGTATATTAGTCTCCCTTTGAACAATCATCCTACACTCACTCTTTGTACTCTTTCTTGTGTTTTATTACTCTTGTCTTGCATCTTGTTTTCAATTAGCCTCCATTTTCTTTGTCCATTCATTTTATTTTCTTTTGTGTCTTATCTCTTCTTTTAGTTTTTTAATAACACTTTGCATGAAGTATGTTACCTTCGTCTCGAAAGACAATGTGGTGAAATAGAAGAGGGTTTTGTGATAGTACAAAATTTGGCTAACATTTAGTCCTTCTTCATCTTGGTTCATACCTTTTGGTCGATGATGTTTTGATGGAAAATATGATTCTTGCATAAGGAGATATTTGTGTAAAACCATCATACCCATATCCATTTTAGGAGCCTTGCTTCTATGCAGGGTTCTTTATGTTTTGGTGTTCTCCATGTTGATATGATCAAGTAGAGAAGGCAAAGGGGGAAATCTAAACAAGAAAACCAATGTCAGAGGTTTTATATATGTTTCTCTTAGGGAATAACCTCTTATATTCTCAATAAGTTGAGATCCCTCTTCCACCCCATGAAATGAATAAGTTTCGATGCACAATCCTATATCAATAAAGAAATAAAGGGTGAAAGGAGAGAAAGGGTTCTTGCTTAGGGAAGTGAAAAAATTAACTTCACTAGGGTATTTTTGAGGCTCGCTAGCAGCAGATAAATGTTTGTGCTCCTGAAGTGACTATGTTGAGGTATTATTTAGGAATATTGGAAGCAGAGCAACACAGGAGATTAAAAATATACTCTGAAAACCATAAGCTCACAAATAATATTACCCTTCTCTTAATTTTAAACATTATCATATAAGTAGTTTCTGATTTTGTTTAACCTATTAGGACCTTAATCTACCTCAGGCTGAAAGAAGGCTAGGGTAACATCAAACCACACTTAACCTGGTAGCTAGCCCTACTAGGTCGAGAGAGGGCTATCTCCTTGTGAATTTTAGCCAAGATGATTGAATAAAATATGGATTTTAGGCTAGGTATTGTAGCTCAGGGTTTCTGGTTTTATTGGATTTGTTTTGGGTCAAAAACAGCAAGAGAAAAGGTGATTGGACTATGGAATCGATGTCAGTTTCTACTGGCAAACCTGGGGCAAATTAAGTGCCATGTTCACCCAAGTTAAGATTGTATATGTGAGAAGTATAAGCGAGAAAGACCACTTCTCTACAGGCATCAAATAAATGATGGATCTACAACAGAAACTTTAGATGAAAGAGAATAACAAGGTTGCTCAATAGAGCATCTAACAACAAATGAATTCTGCTAAGGCAACTATTACAACTAACAACAAAATCATCATGAAAGGAGCATCATTACGGATGAATTCCTAACGTATCACTTAGATAATGTTGTAACAGGGTAGAAAAAACATAATGTGTAAATGAATTACAAGAAAAACATACTAAACACCAGCACCACGATGAATCCTAGATCCAAAGGGCAAAAGACTGCTTTATTAAAATGATATTGAGGAAAAAATTTACAAAAAGCCAAGACAGCCTCTCTGCTACCAAAATCCATCCTCTATGCTATGAAATTCATAGTATATACATTTTCTCATCCTTGTACTAAGGGAACTGAGCTCAAGCATTTTCTTCAAAATAGAATCAGTTAGATTAAACTTGGACCAAATTTTTGAAAATAGGTGTTGAAGATGAACTCGTATCTCCTAAAAAATAACACCTATTACAAAACTGAAAGATGGTTTTGTAGATAACGTCATGTTGGAGAAAAACCTCTCTCGAATTTTCGAAATTCATTTCCATTTGCTCATAATCTGTGCCACAAAATCATCTCTAAAATAGAAAAATCATTAAAAATTTAAATCTATGAAAATGAGCTGTAAATATCTAGTCATATATCCAAATTCACGACACTTGTGAATAAATTGAAAGTGGTTTTTGTTATGGATCATGGTTAAGAAAAAATTCCTTCGGTTTTTCAAAATTACTTTCCATCTATTGTAAAATGGCACTGCACTAAAATGACTAAAATAGTAGAAAATATGAAAAATTTTCTTTGTTTTAATGTAGGCTCCAAATATCACTGTATATCTCCCACATAGTAGCACCTGTGCATAAACTGAAGGGTGTTTTTGTTACTTTGTATGTGGTGGAGAAAAACCTCTTTCACTTTTGAAAAATTCCTTATCATTATTTCAGAAATTGATCTTGTACTAAACTTGTCATTGTGTGCAGCAATTGATCTCAAAACATGCATAACCAAGAAGCACTCATTCATTTCGATCATATCTTTTGATCTAGAAACTGGTTACGGGAGTGTGATATACCGTTGTAAATATTTTTTTGAGCTTCTTATTATGGAAATACTTAAGATATGATTTTCACTGAAGATAATGTGAAAAACATCTCTGAAAACTAGACATAGCAAGAGCCCATTTTGATCCCTGGTGAAAGGCTGCGAAGACTGGAACTAACATCGGCCTTATTGGGGATGCCAGCTCCTTGGAGGTGTCAAGAACACCGTAGACCAAGTGCCTCATCCATTGGAAAATATGTTCAAACAATTGCAAACTCTAAACAACTCATACCAATCCAAACTGAAATGCTGCCTTTGGTAGCTTATTTATTTACACAACCCTGCCCTACTTTGCTACAAAATCAATGGATCAAGTGATGTTGTAATTCCATATCAATAATTCAAGTAACTGTGTCAAATATGCTACTTGAAAGTTCTTCAACTAGGACACAAATGTAAATGTTGCAACCATCCATGCACAAATTGAATTTGGCTGTGTGAAAGGCAATCTGACTTATCATTCAAACTAGAAAAATACTCCATATATGCGACAATAGGATCAAAGAAACCAGAGTTTGTTTGCTGCCCTAACTACTCAACACAGACCTCCAACTACAAACTTTCAATGCAAGCATCCACATGCAACTCTATTGTTTCTTGTTTTGAAGGAGGGAGAGTTTCCAAGAACTTTTTGGGATCTTGGAATTCATATGATTGGATCTTATCATTTAAATATTGAATCTCATTCGCAAATTTTTCAAAAACTAACTCAAAGAAATCAGTTTTAGCTTTAGGAGGAAACTTCAGAGATCTCAAACATTGAAGGACGGTAATAAAAAATACTTCATCAATTTCAATATCCACTAACTAATCTCTAACTTCTTTTAAAACTTCACAAACACAGGGTTTGCCACATACCCTACCATTTTATTTTAGTGCATGAATGGATTAGTGAGCACTAGAATCTCTGGATTGAGTTGGAGTCGTCAGGCCTTCATATGTGTCTGACTGTTGTCCACCATTAGCAATTAGATCTCCAACTTGAATGAGCTTTCCCGAAGAAGATCTGTCACCTTTTCCCCAATATGGTCACCACTATGTTAGCACTCAGAATGAACCTCAAGGGTAAGAAAAGGCAATTCTAAGGTAACCAAAGGCCAAGTTTTCGGTCTGGCATCTAGCCTTGCCAGACCAGAGAGGGCTCTCTCTTTGCCAAAAAAATGTGGCTGAAATAAGTGAATCTTAGGTTAGCTGTGAAGTACAGGGATTTGTTTGAAAAGTTTTGGGTCAAAATAGCAAAAGAAAAGACAATTGGGCTATGGAGTCGATCCCAGTTTCTTCTGGCAAACTTAGGGCAAAGAAAGTGCCATGTTCAGCCAGATAAAGATTGTGAATGTGAGAAGAATAGGGGAGAAATCCCTCTAACCTGCAGATATCAAACAAGGGATGGATATATAGCAGCAACTTTAGATGAAAGAGAATCACGAGGTTGCTCAACAGAGCATCTAGCAAAGGATGAATTCTGTAAAGACAACCATTACATCTAACATCAAAATCACCATGAAAGGAGCATCATAGGGGATGAATTCCTAACAAATCTCTTAGATAATGCTGTAACAAGGTAGAAAAAACAAAATATATAAGTGAGTTACATGAAAGACATATTGAACAATAACACCGTGATGGCAGGTAATTGCCCAGCTATCCCTAATAATCTAAGATATTGGTAGGTGTTTTAGGATGACAAAGAGATTGAAGATTTTCTGTAAAATGAAGGCAAATATAAAGACACTTCTATAGATGGTGAGCAAGATGATGGTGAACCAGAAATAGAGGTAAATTAGATGGAAATCTTACAGTTGAAAGATAATGTCATCCCTAAAGGCCTCATACCTTTAGAGGAATTATTTGATCAAGATGATGTAGCCTAGAAGCCAAGCTTAGTGCCAACCGAGAAGGGTGTGTAAGATGTAAATATCATAACAACAGAAGATCCAAAGATGGTGAAGTTGTCAAAGGCATTACCTCCTCAGGTAAAAGTTAAATACATTAGTTTATTGTCTTCATTTTCTGATGTATTTGCATGGGACTATACAGATTTAAGGGAGTATGACAAAAGTATAATTCAACATATCATTCCAACTAAACCAAATCAGAAGCCATTTCGCCACAAGATGAGAATCCGAAGTTGCTGCCATCAATAGAGAAAAACGTGAATTAATTGTACAAGGCTAGTATAATCGTTCCGATCATATTTTCAGATTGGATCTCTAATTTGGTACTCGTGCGGAAGAAGACAGGTGAGATTAGATTGTGCATAAATTTCAGAAATTTGAATAAGGTGTCATTGAAAGATAACTACCTATTTCCAAAAATGGACCACATACTCCAAAGAGTAGTTGGAGCATCTCGTATGCCGCTGCTCGATGGGTATTCCAGCTACAATCATATTTTGGTTCATGAAGATGATAGGGACAAGACAACATTCACCACTCCTTGTGGGACATTCCACTATGCCAAGATTCCATTTAGTTTAAAGAATGTTGGAGCAACATTCCAGTGTGCCAGTAGTGTATCTTGATGATTTGACTGTCTTTTCAAATTTAGATGAGGAGCATCTTTAGCATCTGAAAATTGTTTTTCAACATTGCAGAAAATATGGAATATCACTCAATCCAAAAAAGAGCTTCTTTTCCATGGATGAGGGGATGCTTCTCAGTCACATAATATCAAAATAAGGAATCTACATTGATCCTACGAGAGTGGACGCTATACAGAAAATAGATTTTCCTCGTAATAAGAAAGAGATTCCAACATTTAGCGGTAAGATGAACTTCTTACGTCATTTTGTGCCTAGTATGGCTGAACACTTGAGGGAAATTACAAATATGTTGAAGAAGGATAGTGTGGTCGAGTGGACTGAAGAAGCTATGAAGTCTTTTAACTTGGTAAAGTTGTCTCTTTCTTTAGCCTCGATTTTGATTAGTCCAGATTATTCACAGGTTTTCATATTATTTTTATTCGATTCTGAACATACTATGGTAGTAGTTCTAATTCAGAAAAGAGATCAACTAGAAAATCCAATTGCCTTTTCCAGTAGGACAATAAGAGATGCAACCTTGAAATATAACATCATTGAGAATCAAGCTCTTACCTTGGTGAAAGGTTTGAAGTTTTTCTATGTATATATTATGCACTCTCCTATTCTTGCTTATGTCCCAAATGCAGTAGTCAAATATGTTTTGGTACAAACATATCTGGAAGGTAGGTGAGGAAAATGGATCACAACATTACTAGAATATGACTTGGAGATAGAGCCAACAAAGCTAATCAAGCGGCAGGGTCTAGCAAAGTAGATGGCAGAGTCTAATTTACATGCATTGGACATAAACCTAATTGCAACCATGTAAGAAGAAGATGAAGATAGTTCATTGATTTAGGTATCTGAGGTTTTTCTCTATTCTCCTTGGTATTCAGATATTGTATATGCTCTTCAGCACCTTTCACCGCCACCAGGGATGGCTAAAAATAAAGGTAGAACTCTGAAACTTAAGCCTGCTATATTTTGCATTTTGAACAATTCACTTTATTGGAAGGATCCCGAAGGCATTTTGCTAAATTGTTTGATCGAGGAGGAAGTAAAACAAGTCATGAGTGATTTTCATAAGGGAGACTGTGTAGGTCACTTATTTTAGAAAATGACAGCTAACAAAATTTTGAGAAGATGGTACTATTGGCCTACCTTGTTTGTTGATGTTTATAAAATTGTCACAAGATCTCATGAATGCCAGATTTTTCAGGGAAGGAGAAAGTTGTATCTTCTACCTCTCAAGCCAGTCGAAGTTAGTGCATTGTTTTAGCAATGGGGCCTACATTTTATTGGAGAGATTCATCCCACATCTTCAACTCAACACAAGTGGATATTAACAGCGATAGATTATTTCACAAAGTGGATTGAGGAAATCCCCACTTGGTAAGCTATAGACTCGGTAATAATTTAGTTTCTTGAAAATAATATTTTGTCATGTTTTGGTTGTCCTAAAAAACTTATTATAGATAATGCAGCCACTTTCACTTCCAAAAAGATGATTGATTTTTGTAGCAAATACAAAATTACCTTGGGGCATTCTACTACTTATTATCTGCAAGCTAACAGATTGGATGAATCTTTAAACAAATCATTGGTCAACATCATTAAAAAGTTGCTAGAAACAAATAAGAAGAGCTGGCATAAAAAAATTGGCTAATTGGTTAGTGCACTATGGGAAGATAGGGTAAGCCAAAAGAAGTCAATCAACATGTCTTCGTTCGAGATTGTATATGGTATTGACACGGTGTTCCCGACATCTCTCGCAGTCCTGGTTGGTAAACTTCTACAGAAAGTTGGCACTGAGCAAGATCATTTTCAGCATGGAATAGGCCAAATAACCCATTTACAATAGATGAGAGAGGAATTTTTTCAAAATACCTTCAGGCTGGAAGAGAAAATTAAGAAGATTTATGACCGAAAGGCAAAGGTGGACGAATTTCAGATTGAAGATATAGTGCTCAAGTGGGATGCTAGAAATGAGGATAAAGGCAAGCACAACAAGTTTGATAACGTGTGGAAGGGACCATATATAATTGCTGCATATAGAGGTCAAAATGCTTTTCTACTCAAAGAAATGAACGAGGATGATTGTCTAGAAGGGTCGGTAAATGGTGAGCTTCTATAACGATACTATCTTTGAGAAGTTTTCTACTGACACATTTTGTCATTGCACGTACTAGTTTATTTCTTTCATTGCAAAGTTTGCATTGTCATCATTCATTTAGTTTGGGGCCTGAAGTGAAGGCTATAAACTTGAATGTTTGGCTTTAGTATTTGGTTATTAGTGTCAGTTTTTGAGTCATAGTTGAGTCAGTTTTGAGTCAAGCTATTTGTTTTAATGTTCTGAAGTTATTGACTCCGTATTTCCCAATGGACCAAGGCACTTATCTGGTTTTTCCAGAGATATGTGGTTCTTGGCACCTCCCAGGAGCTACCATTCCCATTGGAGCCAATGTTAGTGTCGGTACCTTCATCCCTCTATCAATGATCAAAGTTATCTTTTTTCATGCATGTTAGGGGCCCCATCCGATCAGCTACATTCCATTAGGTCATGGATCAATTAATGGTAGTGGTTTCATGTCAATTTCCCTCATGACATTCACCTACTGAATTGTTCACATATTTTCTTTAGTCATTTACTGTCATCCAGTTTCAGTTCATTTATAAAAACCAATTTCAGGGTTTTAGTCTCACTAGGTCTAGGGTTTGTCATCATATTCATCAAAAACTAAATAAAAGGTCAGCAGGCACATGAGGAAGATAAATAAACTCATAAAATCATAAATTTTACTTCTGATAGGCTAAATAAATTTGTTTTAAACAGGGTTTTTTCCATTTCATGTACAAATTTCATGTAATTTCAATGTTTCTATATGTAATATGTATTCAAAGTTATTCTTGTGACCTAGTGACAAGATCAACTCTTGCCATGCAAGAAATCAATGTAAAAGTCCACCTGCAAAAAGGCAAAAGTCAGAAATAAAGTGAAACAGGGCATTTGTGAAAAAGCTAGCACAACATTAGAAAAGTGGGTTTGGTTAATGAAAAAAATAAAAGCAAGGGGATATAAAAGTTATCTATGTGTTTGAAGTCTTCATTATTTCAAGTGAATGAGCTAAAGGCAAAAAATCTTGTTTTTGGAAGAAAGAGGGAAAAAACCAATGATAAAGCCTGGAATTTTATGAGCGTTGCGCACTTGAGCTTTGGCGCTATGCACCTACCTGGTGTAGTTTTTCCATTGAGATTTGTTCTGGCACTACACATATAAAGTGCACTGCACACCTGAGAGGTAGCGCTGCACACCTGTCCGTTAAGCATCAAAATTATTTCCATCGCCTTCCTTCGCTTCAAATTCCTCAATTAACCTCTCAATAAGTAAGTGAAGCTTCCCGTATTATCTACCAAGGGGTTTTTCATCAGTTGTGGTGATTTTAATGTCTAAAAAACTAAACCCCAGCTATCCTCCAAGTTGTCTCATAAGATTTGCAAAGGGTATTGTTTTCTATTGTTTCTATTCCCTTAGGTTATTTTACTACACCCTATTCCCTTAAACTATTTTCCCTAAATCCTTTTCCCTTTCCCAAAATCATTAACCCTCACTTCCCAAACCCCACTCCTATTTACAAAAACCTAACCCTATACTCTATTCCCAAACCCTAACTCCCACTTCCTATCCCTTCACTACATTCATTTCATTATCAAAACCTTCATCTACATTCATAATACCGGTCATTTCCCTCATTCCCCAAAAGAAACCAACAATCACTTCCTATATACATTATTCACCCTCATGTTTTAAAATCTCTTCATACTCATTAGTTTTCACTCCAAATTCATAAGCATGGAGATAGATTCAGACTATGAGAGGGAAGAGGAAACTTTTAGTGGTTCAACCTGAGAAGCTCATGTACCAAGAAAACCACATAAAGGAGGGAAAATCATCTGAGAGGAGCCCACTACTCTCACAGAATTACTTGCTTGCCCTCTTGCTATAACTTGCTTTAAACATCAGCCTTGTTATCATTTTTTTGAAATGGTAGAGAGGGTGAAATATCATCATGAGCTAGCTAGGTTGTTTGTTCTTCATCTTGACAATGGCTAGGTGAACCTTGTTGGTGTCTCTTTCATCTTGACACCTGAAACCATTGCAGCAGCAACATGCATCCCTAATGTAGGTGAACAGTGGAATAAGGGGCAACATGTGGGTAAAGAGCATTATGAGCCTTACATTAAGGTTGGTTATCACAGGCAAATCAATAGGGCTTTTCCTTTCAAATAATTGCAAAACATTTATGCTCCTCTCATGAAACTCATCATCAATTACTTTACCTATGAAGGGAGGTTTTCTCACCTATGTACATACCATGTGAGATTGTTGATGCATTTCACAAAAGTGAGGATGATGAACCTCCCATACTTTATATGCAGGATTATTGAGAAGATGGCTCCATATGTGCAAAGGAAACCTTTTCCTCAGTAGTTCAACAACATTTACCACTTCTCAATGATTAAAATTGTTGTCTTGCATTAGTTAAGCTTGTTGAACATACCATGAGATACCTTCATTGCACATGAGATTTTCAAAGGCCCTCAGGTGATTCCATCGGTGCTTCAGGAGGGAGGAGGGCCTTCAAGACAGTGAGATGTTCATGACACTAAAACTACAGGTGTGCCAGTGTTTGTCACCTAGGGGAGAGGCACCAGGAGGATTTTTTCTATTGCGACGCGAGTACTATCTTCATGAGGGGTGAAAGGGGTCTCGTTTTCATCACCAAACTACAGGAAAATTCTATCTTCATTGGGAGTGAAAGGGGATTTGCCTTCTTCTTAAGTTGAATAGGTACAGGGTAGAGACAAAGGAAAGCAACAAGTGCATGAAGAAGGCCCTACTGAAAGGCAAGACAGGGGTTTTGTTTTGGTTGAGGATGATGACATTGATTTGGACTCTCAAGGCTAAAGACTCAAGGATATGATCATCAAAGAGAAGGAGACTGAAATCCAAGCCCTATTACTTGACCTTGAGAGTGCCAAATGGATCATCAACTATCTTAAGCAAGAAAACAAGTAACTAGAAGACAAACAAGCTATTATGGAGCTGCAAACAATTAGAGAAAATAGGCAAGTGGCAAAGAGAAGAAAAAACAAAATGACATCCCATGAGCAAGAAATTGAGGCTGACCGGGAATCATGGTTAGAGAGGGAAAACATACACTTGGATAAATTTCTTGAGAAAGTAAATAAAGAGAAGAAAATGTTTCACCATATGGGTTATCACTACCTAACCCGAAACAAAATTTGCAAAACAAGGGTGAAGAGGTTAACAACTAAGCTAAAAAGAGTTTTGAGAAGAAAAAAAGAACAAGATAAGCTCAAGATCTTGGCTAAAGCATCATTGGATCAGTAGAGCACCTAAAAAGGATCACTTTTGCCAAATTTCAAGAAATTTGGAGCATTTTCTGTCATTTTTGAAATTTTTGAAGTAAAAAGCAGGTTTTTTGAGCAGGTGCGCAGCGCCACCATCACTACGCTTTTGTTGGGGGCACCCATTTGCAAAAATTTTTGCATTTTTGGAATTAGCATGAAAAAATATGCATGCTTAGAAATGGATGAGAATTTTGGACAAGTTTTGGGTCCCCAAAAGGTCAAAAAACACCCAAAAATTTCCCTCTTTGCCACTTTTTTGCCACACAGGAAGCGGCGGAAATTCCATTTTTGGAGGAGAAAATGGACTCCAAATCCAAAAATTCGAATTGTTCCAGAAGGTATACTCACCAAGATTTCCAATGAGTTATTCTTCACCTAATTTGGACTTCAGAAATCCTTCCAAAATTTTCCTAGAAAACGCATTGCGCATAAGATCAGTGGCGTTGTGCATAGGAGGAATTTTGCCAGTTTTGCCTATTTGTCCAGAATTTCACCTAGTTTGACTATCAGTTGACATTTTCTTTTCTCGTTGGTAAATTTGTAATGGTAGATCATGTAAGATGATGTAAATTTGATGAAAAATGACTTGTAGGGTAGACACATCAGTTAGAGTTAGTTTGAGGTTGAATGAATCAGTTTCCATAATTTTAGAAGCAAGTTGTTCCACTGCCTATTTTGTAGTTCCTAGTTTAGATGTTGCTGAAACATCTCCTTGACTCATGGATTCAACCCCTGATGGCTAGCATAGGTGGTTTGATGCCTATATCATGTATTTTCTTAGTCATTTGTAAAGGTTGGACTCTTGTGGATGCATTGAGCACTATTGTAGATAGCGTGGTTTGATGTTACTATCATTTTTATTATTGTGATTGCTATCCAAAATTGGAAATTCTTATTGGGATACTAAGGAACATTGAAGTAAAGTGTGCTAAGCATAGAACATACCACTATTATCTAGAATTAACACACTTTGTCAGTCTGAACAAGTTCATGAGTGCACTCATTTATGAAAGCTTTAATAGGCATAGAAGAATTCCATTAAGGTAGTTCCTATGCAATGCTCAACCTATGTCGATAGTCAGTACATGTGTTCATCAACAGTTTCTCACTTTTGGTTGTGATTGTTCTTATATTTTGGTAAGGCTTTTCCCAATTATCACTTTTTCTCACCTTTTCTTTCACAAATGTTACTTTCATGTTTACTATTGTTTCTTTTTCCTTTTATCACTATAATAGGATTAATTTTCATTTTGTCTTCATTATGACATGTGCCATTTCCAATGTCATTTGCATTTTGCAAGTGTCATTTACACTTTCCTCTTACTATGGAATATCTTGTCTTTTGGCATGGGAAACAACACACATCAAACAAATGTATATTTCGCTTATTTCAAGGGGTAAAATTGGTGCTAATGAATCATTATTATGATGTAGACATGTATCACACTCATTCCCAAAGTTTGAAGCACTATCGCACAAGTGTCGTCACCATCGTCGCAAAGTGTACCTTTAGTGTCGTACTCAGGGAAAGTTGTCACAATGTCATCGTGTTGGGGGTATTTTGTTGTTCATGTGTTCTAAGTGTTCAATTTTGTGTATTCAATTGTTCTAAGTGTGTGACCATACTTAGGTTTTATCATTTTTGACCTTGGTCTCACTGATTCCACACTCAACAAAATCTAGAAAATCTCTTGCCTAAGCAACTTGGCCTCACTCAGCCTTCCTGAACTGTGGACTACACAGTCTCAGTCTACAATATTCAACCTTGCGTCTTGGAAATATGAAATGTATAGTCCCTACCTTCTAAAAATGTCCATTGCATAGTCTTAGTGTGCAGTTCCAGCCCTTGAGATATAGAACTACACAATCTCTCCCTTCAATCAGCCTCCTCTATGCATTATATAGTCGCGAGCATCAAGCCTCCAACTTGATCTCTTGAACTGCGCAATCTAATAATACATATTCCTATGTCTCACCATAACTACACAGTGGACAACATCAAGGCTCAAACCTTACGTCTACCTCCTTGAGCCCCTTTATTGCATAGTTTCCTTGCCCTAGCATGTCTGAACTATGCACTGTGTAGTCTCAAGGCTCAAGCCTCAACCTTGATCTCATGAACTGTGCAACTACCCAATCCCTTACAATTTTTCCTCCCAAAACTACATAGTTGGAAACCTCAAGCCTCGGTCCCCCAGCTTGACCTCTTGATCCCCTCAACTCCTCATATGTTTAGCCTTAGCGTGCCTAAACTTTGCACTGCGCAATCTCAATGCTTAGTTCTAGCCCTTGACCTCCTGATCTGCTCAACTACACAATTCTTGAGCATGTTTCTGAGCCTATCCCTTGATTATAGCTTAGTTAATGGACGTCATGAAGCATGTTAGACTAGGGATTTTATCAGACTCATATTGTCTTGTCATCGGGGGATTTAAGTTGTAGGTATTCTATCATGTTACGACAGGGTCATGAGGAAATGAAGAAGGAGATCCTATTAGAAGACACCTTTGTAGTTGCAAAGACAAGTGGATCAATAAAGAAAGACAAAGCGACACTATCTTGTGACAACAAATGGAAATCAAGATCACATTAAAGGATCTATACCTTCAAGCCTTATGGAGGAGGAGGAAGAATAACATGTTCCATATTTCAGGAGACAAAAAGAAAGAAACAACAAATAATGACTTGATACTGCCACATGATCATGCATTCCATGTCGTTAGTGTCATGTCATGTACTATAACAAGTCATAATTTTCCACATGATTTGTGGATTATGTAAAATCAATATTGAAGAAATGTAATGTAAAGTGGAAGTCCAAGAGACATTTATAGAATCTGAAAATTAATGTTGGAGTTGAAAGGTCATAAATAAGTCAAAAAATTATGATGGCAATCCAATATTCATAACGTAGGTGAATGATGACCCCATTTGTTATATATACACCCTCATTGCTCATGTAAAATACTTTTTTCCTTGACTCCTCCTACCAGGTATCAAAGAGGAAGTTATTTTGGAGGAGCAAGTGGTTTCTCTAATGCTCCACTGTTAGGGCTAGTGATGTTCTTTGTCTTCATGTATCTTGGAACTTTTTCTTTCTTCATAAGCTCACTAAGCCAACACATTTTCATGTGCATGTCGTAAATATTATAAGAATATTCTTTAAATGTTCGTCATGTATGTTTTTTTCATTTGTACTAAGGAAATTGAACTATTTAGGTGGCTTTGGTACTTATCTTATTGAAGGTGTGTTTTATTTATTTCAACAAAATTTCTTCCATGTGAACTATTTAGCTAGTTGATCAATGATTCATTCTAATGTATGTGATCCTATGTCTTTTCTAGATTAGTACTATTACGTGTCTTGAAATGGCTCACTTTTCTTTCCCTTTTGTGTTGGTTTGTTTTTTATTCTTTCCATTAATAGCCCCAATACTAAAACTGGGGGGTTAGAAGAGGGTGGGAGAAGCCCCACCTTAATTCCGTAGATGTGCAATGGGGGGTCATAGGGGGTTTGACGGGGGTGGTTAACCCCCCTCTATGGGGTTGGGGGCAACACCCCAGGGGAAATTCTTTTAGACCCTATATTAGGTGGGCAAACCTATCTATGGTTTTGTCCATGGTTTTCACACATGGTTTTTGGTCCATGGTTTTCTGAAGATCTGGTAAAGGGAACTACAATTATTTTCTAATACAAGGTTAGTGGATTGGAGTTTATGGATGCTTCGGCATGTATATATATGTATTGTAACATTGAAAGGAACATAATGAAAAATCAACCTGTGGTCCCAATTTTGGGATCCAAGGGAAAATCTCTCTGTATATTTATTTTATGTGTTATGCTCTCGCTATTGTTTATATTTTGTGTTTTAGAAATCATATGTAGGTAATTTTTGTACAGGGTTGTTGTGGTAAAAAAACACAACCCCCCCCCATTTTTTACTTGTTCACTTCAAATAATGGGGACCCTTTCTATAAAAAAATTGGCTAAACACCTTTTTGGATTTTTATTTAGTTGATTGCCCTACGCATTTGTTAATTTTTCATTTTCTTTTGGATTCTTGTTTTGATTGCTTTGTTAGAATCAATTTTTTATAAGCATCACATTGACGCTTGTTTCACCTCATTTGGTCAATTGGTTTGAAAATGATACTCCTTTGAAGTCTCATCATTTATCTAGCCTGGGTTAAAAATGCATAAAATGTACAATATTGCATTTTGTAAATAAATTAGTTCAATAACACATTCATTTTAAATATTAACCCATAGTGAGTTTTTACTAACATTTTTCCATTTTTAGTTATGTGGCCAAATCATTAATTATCGGGATTTAAGAAATTTACTCCAATTTCCAAATCAATTATTAATCTCGAAAACCCAAAATTTTCGAAGTGGCTGTAGTTTACTTTTATATTTTTACTTCTATTAAGAGTGGCTGTAGTTTATAAAATAATCCTCATAAAATAAAATCAAAATAAAAATTGATTTTTAATATTAAATCTTAGATTAATTAAATTAATTATATTTAAAATATAACTAAAATTAAAATTAATATATAAAAAATATATAACTCATCGGGAGTTTTCAATCGCATCGGAGCTTTTGCATTAAACAAGTTTTAAGAACCCCTATACACAACATACCCTGATGCCGATATCGGATTGGGGATTTTTCATTGTGCCAAAGTTTAAAAACTCTGATATCTCCATACTCCAATCTCTGATAAATAAAACATAAAGCAAAGGGGCATTAACTAAGTCTTATCGCATCGGAGCTTTTATGCGAAACACGTTTAGCAACCCCTCCATCCTCCCGATTGCCGATAGCGAAAAGGCATAAAAACAATTAATTAAAGCTATGTATAGTTTGTTTCAAACGACTTGTTCTTTTTAACTCTTACGTATGGTGACAATAGTTAGTTTAAATATTTTATATATATTAGATTTTAAATTAAATAATAAATTAATATATAGAATTTAATTAATTTAATTTAATTAAAATTTAATTATTATTTGACTAATGTTAATTAGTTAGTTTATAATTAATAATTAAAATAGAATTAATTATTAAGTAAGTAGAATTTTAATTTAGGATTTAATTTTTAATGAGAATTTTGATTTTTTTTAGCCTAGTAACAGAATTTCTAGATTCATGCCAGATTTGATCCATCAACTTTGGAGGCTCATAGATTGGGTTATACTTGGCCAAATGAGGCCCAGGATGGTTCATTGGAAAGAGAAAATCAAGGAGAACATTTTTGGGGAGGTTTCACTAACAAATTTAATCATTTACTGGGTTAAAGATCAGGCAGAAGATCAAGCTCCGAATTTTGAAAACAAAATCAATTTTATGAGTTATTTTCTTCATTTTCATTTGTCCAAAGCCTCTTCTAATTGCAGATCCATTGGTTAATAATATATTTTGCCAATTAAACCACCCCAAACATCAATAGAAAGCTTATGTTTCATTTTCAATGATTTATTAAAATAGAGTTTCATTGGATTTGATTTAATTGCCAGAAATGATATTTTGATTGCATCTTAATTTATTTTGATTTCTTTTTGCAAGAAAATAGTGGACGAAATATGGAGAAAAGGATCTCAATCAATGGGAATGCTCTAGCAATTGAAGATCAGGATTTTTGAGCAAATAAAATTGGATTTGGCAGGTTTTTCTTCACCAAACTTTCCTCTCAAGAATTCCTTCACAAATAGTATAAGTAATAGATTGCAAAATGTAATAAGCGCGGCTCTCCTTTGCACTTTTAGACTTCTAAAAGAACTACTGTAATAGGAATTTAGAATTGTAGGAGAGAGGAGAGAAAATCTCAGATCTGGGGATTATTGAGGATTTTCCCTTTGTATCTTGAATTATACATGAAGGGCAAAGTTTGCACTATTGTGGCTTTAGCTGTGAAAGTAGAAGTTCAAGTAATGTAAAGAGCTGTTGGAGACCAAGATAAGAGAAATGGATGCAATAAAATTGGTATTTTTAATAATACTGTTTCAAATATCAGTTTCATTTTTATGGTAACAGGAATGTCTCAGTTTATTCATGTTTGTGCACTATTGTCAATATGGGTAATTTGTCTCAATGGTGTTATTATGTATCTCTCCTCTTATCAATTAAAATCTGATTTCCGAGTAACTATTTACTCAAAAACCTGTCTTATAAAACTGATTTATTGAATGGTAATGTGTTGAGAACTATTTCCACATGCCATTATTCAATTATTGGATTTACTGATTTGATAATTAATATCATTTTTGTGAACTACTTCCTGAATGTTGTTGGTTTATTATTTCAGCTAAGAGGTCTCAATAGGATGTGCTTTGGTAACCATAATATTAGTTAATTGAACTACTTCAGTAACTTGATATTCATTATAAACAAGACATATTTAAATCCCAATACTTTAATTATCTTGCTCTTAGTTGGGTTAGATCGATATCTGCCTAATTAAGATAGGACTTAGATTAGTTTCTTTTGCTGACATCATAGAATAAGCTTGCATTTAGAGTAAATTCTACATTCTTTTAAGTCCTCTCCTCAAAGAGGCAAAATTTTAATTGTGGCTTGGCTGAACCCAAATCAGCTTAAGGGTCATTGTCTTGCCTGATTAGCAAGAAGAAGTGATCTGATATATCTTTCTATTGGTAGGTAAAGATACATCATAAACCAATAGCAATAGGGAGAAGGTAATTGGACCTAGTTAAACCAGTCGGAGCCACCACATCAAACGGAAAAGGAGCTGCTTTAAGGTCCAGACCAGGTGGTTATCTCCAATTGTTTTTGCAGCGATTTTCGAGGCATCAACATTTTTGGCGCTAGAAGGAGGGCCTGAGACTTTTTGTCTATTGGAATCTTTTCAATTTTAATATTTTATTTATTGTGATGGCTCCTCTTAAACCTCCAATTTGGAGTTGTATCCATGGACGTGCATCTTCCTATACTCCACCTGAAGTGGTAAGACTCTTGTCTCAGGTAAAGTTCAATGATAAGAGAAATTCTTCTGCTTTTGATCATGTCATTCAATTTATTCAAAATGTTTCATATTATGATTTTCAAGGAATTGATGAAGACACCTTATGCAGAATTTTTACTCTCACATTTGTGGCAAAAGCCAGGAGCTGGTGTAGAACTCTTCCAGTTGCTTCAATCCACAGCTGGGATCAATTTGTTACAATTTTTATATGTAAGTTTGACAGCTATGATTATGAACAGGTATGTGAGGAAATTGAATATCTACGAAGGTTTGGAAATGAGTTTGTTAATTATTTTAATATTCCATTTCATTTGAATTGCTTAAGATTTAAAGACGAAGATAAACCTATGGAAGAAGAATCATTAGATTGGTTTGAATATATTTGTTGTCTTCCAACCATTCCCAATCCATATCAAATTAATTCAAGTTTTGTTCCATCCCCTTCCAATATAAATGAGAATCCCAATTTGGATGTGCAAATAAATTGTGATGAAATGGTTTCACAAAGCTTGGAAAATATTTCTAATCAAATACAAGAAGGCAACAACAACAATTTTGGAGAAAGAGCTGCTTTGGAATCTGAAAATTACTCTGCAGTCAATTCAGAAAATCATATTGCAAATCAACAAGTACAAACAGCAATCAAAGTAAATAATAACACGCAACCTGTTGTACAAATTTCTGAATTTTTCCATGATGAGCAAATGCCGAAATCAGAGCAGCAAAGTAGTCTTCTTCAAGAAAGCATGAGTACACAAAGAAATGATTTAGAATCTGAAATTTACAATGAGCATAATGCACAAGAGTTCTCAAACAGAGACAGTTTTAAATGCGTTGTTTCAAGTTCACATTTTTCCCTTTATCTTGATATTTTTAATGATGGTAATTTTCCCCTCTTGGTATTAATGATATTTCAGAAATCAAAGAGGATGATTTAAATGAATTACCAAGAAATTTTTATCAAGATAAAGAAAAAATTGTTGATCATTCTTTTGCCATTAATGAACATCAAATTCTTGTTCCTCGTTTTGATATATTGGATAAAATTGAAAGGAATTCTAGAGAATCTTGTGAGGTAATTTATGATAATTACTCTGATATTGAGGATGTTGATTTCAATTTTCTCATGATAAAATTCAAATAACATCTGAGAATGAGGAACGCTTCAATTTAGGAATTATCCCAACTAATCCTCATTTTAGAGCAGCAAATTATCTTCATGATTTCACTATTCGAGGAAACATCTCAATTTATGATTCATATCATGAACAAACTCTCATCCCTATTCATAATCATGATTCGTTTTCTATTTCACAAGTTGGAATTCGAAATTTCCCAAATTTCATAATTCTAACCAATCCTTGTGAAAGAGAAATTATTTCAAAACAATCCCAATTGTGCTGTAACATTAGTTGTACAAATAGTGATTTCATTTTAGTTTTTCTTTCACAGTTATTTTGTTTAAATTTAGATTTATTTTCTCATTTATTTTGCAAAATTTTCACACTTTTCGCTGGCATATTGAACACCTTACTATCAAACACTCAATTGATGCATTGCCCGATTGGGAAATTGAAGTTTCATATTATAATCATGAGCATCAAAAGATATTAATATTTCAATTTCAATCAATGCTAATGTTTCATCAAAAGCTTCTATTTTTTCAGAGGCAATGTCAACAAGAGAATGTATTTTTCCAATCTGGCCAGCAATTCAATTCAATTAATAATTTTCCATTTCATTTGAAAGATTTCCATCCATTTTTCATTAATTCATTTGAAAAATATTTGGAAAACTTTCTCTCAAAAGAGATTGTTAATAGCTTAACATTTGTACATAACACTAACAATTTTTTCCAGGCCTTTGAATTTGAAAACTCATATCCACAATTCGGCCTATCATCTCCTCTTTTGAACGTTTCCCAATCATTAATGGAAATCCATCCAATTTTTTGTGATCCAATTGGTATTGAATTGGAAAGCAAATTTCAAGAGAAGGAGATTTTAAGCGACTTTCTAACAATAACTGTACATTATGATTTCATATTTAATTTTCTTAGTTTAATTAGATTTGTATTTTTATTGCTAACATTTGAACTGTACATACATGCAGCAATTAAAATGAGAAAATGGCTACACTGGAAATATGATTATACCTAGTCATTTTCATGTATATGGTTAGAATAGGAGTAGAATTAATTTAGTTAGTTTGTTTTGTATAGTTAATTTGCTTTTAACAGTTTTGTAGATTAAAAAATAACACAAAGCAATCAGCCTTCTCATGCATGTTCACTGAAACATTTTCTCCTTATCAGAAAGTTTTAATTCTTGCTTTCCTTTTTAATTTTTTTGCAGCAATGCCTCTACTCTGTTTATTTTGAATAATGTCTTGATTAAATTCAATTGAGGTTGCACTTGGCATCGATCGCCTCAAAGCCACTTTTCTTCATTTCGAGATTTCCTTCTAAGATTTTCTTTTGGAATTTATATGATAAAGGTTGAGGATATAAGAGCTTCATGATCTCATTATCCCATGAAATGTATGACTGTCTATCATAAGCTTAATTCTAATTCAATCATTATTAGTCAGTCTAACCTTTCACGTAATCGAATGAAATTCATATTATCTTCCTTGAAATTTGTTAAGGATGTCCATTCTGCTGTGTGCACACCTTCAAATCTGTTTTGATATTTTTCCACAATTAGTGGCTTTATCCCATTCTGATATTTAGTTTATTATTTGATGCTACAAAACGCATCATATTAATTTATGAAAGGTATTATTGAACAGTCGCTATAACAATACCGATTCTTCTCAAGTTATTCAGAATAAGCAGAGATAATAAATTGTTGTTTCAATTCAAAAGGGGGGCCTATTTTTTAAATTTATTTCTAGTAAATTTTATATTTCCTAAACATGAATAAACATATTTTATTTAGGTTGATTGCACACTTAGATTTAGAATAAATGATGAGATGATTTTGAACAAAGCCGAAATTTTGATAAATCAAAGGAAGAATTTGAAGATTCATAAGGTAAAATTTGCAGGCAATTTCCTTCCAGGTACGCATTTGCAAGTTCGTTCTCATCTCTTATTAGTTTCTCTTTTCCATAGTTTATTTTTTTATTTGTGTCCTATTTTATTTACAGGTTTTCATTTGTTTTCGAAACTTGAAGTAAGCAGCAAACCCATTTCAAATTTGCAATAGGTTCAGGGAAATTTTATTTTTGATTCATTAGAATTTAAACATTTTTTTTTAACTTTTCTTTTATTCACTTAGAAAACCCAATTGAAATTTCAAGGAATATCATAAGACCATTCACATCATAAGATTTCATCAGAGGTAGTTCTTAGCATTTCTCTTGATAAACAAATTGTTCATCAAAGACCTCCGATGTATTATCTTACTCATATGCCATATCGCATTTTGCATATCGAAGCTTTGCAGTTGAGGTATACTTCCATTATCGTGAATCAATAATATTTGATAATCGACTTTACCGATATTGCGATGACCACATAATTCCGGACCCGATATGAAATTCAAATCAAATTCATAAAAAATATCGCGTCCGTTCAATCGCAATAAAAGTAAGGGCATAATTTTAAAGGGCCGATGTCTTGGATCCAATATGTTATTAAATTTTCATCATAAAATTATTGGGTCTACTCTTCATCACATATCGATGTATCGAGAATTATTACATCAGGTGCCTAAGATTTCCGATCATGATCGCCAATTAGCCACATCATTCATTGCATATCAACATCGCAAGAAACATATTGTGTTACATCAGATGTTTAAGATTGCCGATCGCTGATTAGTTACGTCATTCATTGCAATCGCCTCCTCGCATTTTTTATTTATGGCCATACCATTATTCCAAATTTTCAATGCGCAATGTGCAATGTGAAAAATACAAATCATGAGATGCGATGTGCGATATAAGAATTTCAGCATGATTGTCCTTGATTCACAATATAACAGCTCTTCAATATTGTGATCACTATATCTCATCGCACATATTTTCTTCACATGATCTCATATCTGCAATTTGCTATTTCAACAGCCGATGCAATACCTTCCAATGCATGCCTTTGAGCCATTAACATTTAATCGATATATGGCATATCAATAAAGGTGAAGTCTTGCAAATTAAACTTTGAGCATGGTGAAGAAACATGTTATGTGAATCATCCGATACGACGATGTGTTATTTTAAAAGCGAGCTTGGGTAACCATTATGGAAAAAAAGTAATTGATGATAAATTTGCAACATACAAAAATCATTTCCATTTCTCATACATTTTAGTTTTAAATATATAATTCCATAATTAAAAATGGAATTCAAGACCTCTCTATCTTCATATTTAAATTTTATTATCTTGGACTTGGTCTTGATTCTGGACAATTTATAAAATCATGGAGTTTATATGAAACTTATAATATTTTGAGAAACATTCGTTACTGCAAATTCTCATTCTCATTTTTGATGTATTTGTTTTAATTTCAACTCCCTTGAGCACTAAGCATTCTATTTTTACATTTTTCTGCTTACTATAGTGTAAGTAAAATAAATAATGATTTTGGGTTATATGATTTTGATTAGTTTGACTTCTTCATGTTTTTAATGTTAATTAAAATAAGAAGTCAGCTAGTTTGGAGAAACTGATACCTTTCAGGTAAGATCAAAAGCAATGATCCAATGGTAAGATTCATATACCCACTTTCATTAATTCGTTACTTTAGTTTCAGTTTTGTTTTTCTAATATTAAAAATCTGTTTTGCAGTTCTCTATTTGAAGCTTCCAATCCTCCGCCAGATCATATTTTCGAACTCCATACTCTTCTCCTGGCTTAATTTGAAGAAGCATCGATAGTCTTCATCGAAATAGCTACACCAGGGAATTTTTGAACCTTTATTTTATTTCTTTGAGCATTCCTGTTATTAAAAAATGATCAAGACGATGCTTTAAAACAAGAAGATTGATATCAGGTAGAAAATTTTCATTGTGGCTAAATTTTATCATCACTGCTATCCAAAAAAACCAAAAACACTTACAACCCTGCAAGGTATGATTTTCATAAATCTCAACATGAGAAAGATTGATTACATGATTATTTTCTTTCTCTTCATATTGTTGAGACATTGGTATAAGAATTCTTGTTTGAGTTTATCTTTTGAAACTTGGATTTTCCTTCATTTTTTACATTTCTTCATTTTAATTTCGTTTGCTGATTTCTTTCTCACTTTAGCATAAGACTTCTTTTCTTTTGGTTTTCGGTTTTGATTTTGGTGACTTTGCCATGATTTATATGGAAGGTCTTCTTGTTACCTAACTCTGGTCAGCATTCATAGAGAAAAATTGTTAATAGTTTCCTATTAGCGTTTTCTTAAATCTCTTAGTAAAGTTTGATTTTCTTATTACAAAAGTAGACATATTTAAGGAAGAGATTACCAATCAAGAGAAGTTGGCAAAGTATCATAAAATCTGAAAATTTCTTTTTCATCAAATTGTAATCATTCTGAGATTTCAAAACTTTATTAAGATCTTTCAAAGTTTTATTATTAGTCAAGAAAAGTTATTTATAACCAAGAAAAGACACTTTACAGCAAAGCACCTTTAACTCTGAAATTGTCATTCTTAACTCTTAAGGGGTCAATGATTCTCCCTGTCCCAAAGAGTCTTATTTTTCTAGAGTATAATCCAGAAATATATTTAAACTTAAAAGATAAGAGGTCTCATCATGAACCTGCTTACCATGATCATAGGGGAAAAATAGGCTGACATTGCCAACGCTGCTAAACAAACCAGGGTAATGGCTTATGATTGCAAACAATTATACGACAAGGGGTCTCATCATGAGCTAGCTTGTTTAGTCCGATTATAACCAGTGAATGGCATTGTCAACTATCTGGCCACCAAACTAGGACAATGGCTTTTAAGAAAAATAAAAAATAAAATTCAAAGAAAATAAAAATATATAAATGGATTTATCTCTAGATCAATAATTCTTAAACAGATGGGATTCCGAATCATTTATGATTAAAAGGTAACCCTGTCGAAACTATAGATGTTTGCTTGCAGCAGTGGCTCTACCTGTGGCAAATGAGTATATTTTAAAAGCTAAAGTTGTAAAGTGACCCCTGCTTTATCTCTACAACTAATTAACGACTGATATAGAGTTTTGAAATATTTTAATTTATGAGAAATTTTAAGAAAATTTACAGTTGGATGATTCTGGCTTTTTATTCAGATTAATGAACCTAGTCGAACATTTCAAACATAATTCTCTCTTCTTTAATTATTTTTACTTTAAATTTAGGAAAATCTCATCCATATCAAAAAGAGATAACTGGTTCTTCTCCCGTGTGTCGCCATTGTTGTGGTAAAAACACAACCCCCCCCCCCATTATTGATGTGTTCACATCAATGAATGGGGACCCTTTCTATAAAAAAAAATTGGCTAAACACCTTTTTGGATTTTTATTTAGTTGATTGCCCTACGCTTTTGTTAATTTTTCGTTTTCTTTGGATTCTTGTTTTGATTGCTTTGTTAGAATCGATTTTTTATAAGCTCCCCATTGACGCTTGTTTCGCCTCATTTGGTCAATTGGTTTGAAAATGGCACTCCTTTGAAAGTATGACTATTTATGTAGCCTGGGTTAAAAATGCTTAAAATGTACAATATTAAATTTTGTAAATAAATTAGTTCAAATAATGCATTCATTTTAAATATTAACCCGTAGTGAATTTTTACTAATATTTTTCCATTTTTAGTTATGCAGCCAAATCATTAAGTATCGGGTTTAAGAAATATACTCCAATTTCCAAATCAATTACTAATCTTAAAAACCCATAACATTTAAGTGGCTGTAGTTTATTTTTCATTTATTTTCATTAAAATCGTTGTAGTTTAAAAAAAACTAAAATTCATAAAATAAAATCAAAATAGAAAAATTGTTGTTTAATATTAAATTTGTAAAATTAATTAATATATGAAAGATAGTTTTAATTAAATTAAATTAAACAAAATAAATAATTAAATAAAAATAACAAAAAAAAAAATTATTACTAAATCGTATCGGGAAATCGGATGACATCGCATCGGATATTTTATATAGGACAAATTCTAAAACCCCCGATAGCCTCTTTCCCCGATCGCCGATTAACGAAAGGGCAATGTGGCATTAACCAAAGTTTAAAAAACAAAAAATTCAATGTGATTACTCCATCGCATCGGGAACTCTCAACTAATGCAAGCCATATGAACTCTCACTCAACGTTTTCCCGATGCGATAAGTCAAACTTTGACCTTCATTTTGGCTCGTATTAATTCAAATTTTTAGAAATGGTTTATGTTACCATATGAATCGTTAGTTTAATGGTTTAATGGTTTATATGAGTATGTTACCATAGGAAATAGGTAGTGATAGTTTAATATTAGTTGAAATATTAATATTTAAATAATTAATTTAATTAAATTAATAAATATGTAATATTTATTTAATTTAATTTAATTAAAATTTAAATATTATTT